>SSNR01000019.1:965341-992640 GCA_006937965.1 Callopanchax toddi | reverse complement strand
AAAAAAAAAAAAAAAAAAAAAAAAAAAAAAAGGAAAAAAAATCACTTTTGGGTGGAGTATCCCTTTAATAAGTTATCAACTTTAAAATCTCTGTATTGCAAAGGCCTGTAAAACCTTATGTTATTATTTTTCACGTGTTGTGCATTCAAGTTCTAAATAACATTAATAATTTGCCCAATCTACGTAGAAACACACCCAGTTATATTAGTGTTCAAGATGGCAAAGCAGAGTTTGGTGTGAGCATTATGATTTTGATCTTAGTATTCAACAATAATACTGCAGTCCAATGTTTACAGCAATAACACAAACTCGGTTATTTCTACTACTTCTATTATTTCTCTGAACTGAGGCTGTTCAGGGCAGATTGTAATTTACAACATTTTTACACAGAAACACACCTCAAAATGACCAAAAAAAATCTCTTTAAAAATAGATCTTAATTTTCAGTGTTGGTCATCTAATTAAAGAAAAAGAAAAAAGAAACAATTAAAAAAATGTTTTTTTTTTATTAGAAATGGTTTATCATGCTCACTAACTACCCTCATACCCTCAGCCTGACTAGACCAATAGTCAGAAATGTGCTAAATGGTGACAAACTACTAGCTAATTTTCAGGTGTTTAAAAGAATTCTAGCTGAAAAATGTTCATATTGATACATTAGAATGCCATATTACCTGTTTGTAACCTGTAACAAACCTCTACAAGCTTGCATGAGACTGTTTGTTTCAGCTGAACAGTATCCAGGTTACTCTGCCACCGTATGTGAAGCTGCAGCAGCATAAACACAACCAACTAAACAAACATCTCATGCAAAATTGTAAAGGTTTACAAACAGATAATATACCATTCTAATCATTTAAAAAAATAAAAATTGGCTGCTATTTTGTCAAACTTTGGCTGCAGTGTCTCTCTAAATCTGAGTAGACATGAGTATTGCTCCAGTGAGAGGATTTATTCCAGAAACTTTGCTCGCTTTGAGTGATGTCATCGATGGGCGTGGTAGATAAAAAATTGATATGTCCACACATTTTAGGCATTTTTCTACATTTCTTGGCAAAACAAATTCATTTACTGTACCTTCATTTCTGATTCTGAAGGCAGATTTTCTTGGGATTATTTTCCTGTAAATAACAGATGTGCTTGTGAGGACCAGAATTGTTTTGTTTCTCTATAAATTTAAACATAAAATCTGAATATCTGCTTTCACTGTGAACATAGTTGTATCATTTTTTTGAAGAAAACCTTTAAAGAATTGACAAATCACTTCTGAGCTAAATAAATCTCGTGATAATTGAACTGATTCTGCTGGAGATGACCAGCTGAGTCTCTGTTAACTTTGCCTCCTGTGTTATTAACTCCCACTTTAGGCACCAAATGGAGGATTTCATTTCTTTCACCATTCAACAAAGTTCAGCTCCACACCGTCTTCTGTTCTTGTCTTCATAAATTTAAAAGGGAGTGAAGACTCAGTCTTTGAGGTAACGTAGCCCTGAGCTCAAATTAAAAGAGTTGACAGTGAACAGGTGAGGTGACGGCCTGTATCGGTGACTCATCCCTTAGTACGTCTCCAAACTGCTCCAAAGCCGAACAAAATGCCACCTGCTTTACAAGAGCCATTTATTTAACAGCCGAGGGACCTCTTCAGGTTCTCAGACCTTATTCAAACTGAAGCCTTTCAGAATAATTTCATAGCAAATATTCAGTTTCAGCTGAGATAGAAAAATAATATTTTGGAAGTTTGTGCAGAATTACAGAACCACTCAGAATCTGATCAAGAAGCAATCTTTGTTTTTCTGACGTGCCCAAAAAGAACTAGGTCAGTCAGAACCTGCGGTCCAGATCAGGTCAAAATGACTGCTTGGTTTTTACTAGTTTTTCCTTAATTTTTCAGGTATTTGTTCTCAAAAAGTACAAACTATTTTCCAGTGGTGTTGTATAAGTGTGTGCATTCTGCTGATATCAATTAGCGTGCGTTTGTTCTTGGAAATGGAAGTGAAGTGCCTCGAGCTGCAGTATCTAAAACAGATCAATTAAATATCTCCTGAGTGACTCACCAAGCATTCCGTGTGTTAAAGAATGAGTCTTCTAGCACCAGTGCACACTGGAGATAATGCTGCAGAAAACATTTTTTGGCCCGAGCTCCGTTTGTGATACATGTGCTCCATTTCTCCACTTGATGTGGTCTTTAAAAGAGCAGCTTTTACAAATATTTTTGTAGCTCTGGCAGGGTTTGGGCTGACAGTTGGCAGATAGCCACATATGAATCTTGACTTCATGTACTTCTAATTTTAACACCAACAGTTTGATAAAAAAAAAATCGTTTGATTGGTGTTATGCATTTGCAAACTGGGATGCACTAAAACCAGCACTGGATACCACTATACAGTATGTTCACCTCTCAGCTGAGCAGTCAGGCGGTAGAGGAGGAGGAGGAACGTCAGCCATGTGGAAGCACTTACAATGGGGACCAGAGTGAAGTGATGTGCAAACTGTGCTATCAATAATGTCAGGAGGACAAAATCTAGAAAACTACTCGCAGCTAATCACTGCTGCCATGTGTGCGTTTCATTTAACTGCATTCAACAGCCTCGACAAAACAGAAGCAGAGGAAGTGAGAGCTCTGCGTCAAAACAGAATGACACTGAAAAGCTTCAAGATTGTTCCTAATCAGCTGAGTGAAAATGTTTCCCAGTTAATCTAAAGCGTGCTGGATATAAGGTAAGCAGTTGTGCCAAATAAGTCAGATTTTGAAATGTTCGGTATTTTCTGGTTTACCTTGATTTCAAGAATTCATTCTAGAAGATGTGTTTCATATTTTATTTACATATTCAGATTTGGTTTGCAGTTCAGACTAAATAAAAAGTAAGTTATGGTGAGACTTTTTTTCTTTTTTCTAAATGAAAATAAATCTTATTTTTGCTGTACAGCTGCTACCCTTAGACCCTTAAAGGTGCTATAGGTAATTTGGAAAACAAATTAGCTTAAAGCATTATTTTTCATACCTTTTAAAAATGTTCTATCATGATATAGCTATAAATATACTATGGCAATAAATAAATAAAAAAATAATAAAGTGGTTCTCTTGCATTTGCCCTAAAACCTCAAACAATCTTATGTTTTGGATCAAAAGCAGCTATTGGACAATCCGGTTGTCTGTCTCGCCAAAATGCTGCACTTCAACACTTTCTGCACTTTGATGCGTGCTGGAGCATTTTTCACCAGAACATCCTGGAAGTGAGAGGAGGACAGAAACAGCTGGCTGCCACTGCTTCCATTTTAGGAAAACATACCAGAGTCCCAAAAAGATAAACATCTTTTCAGCTAGCAGAAAAGAAAAAACGTTTTAGATGCAGAAAGAGGAAAAACCAGGGTGAACATTAGCATAGCGTTTCAACGACTGGTGTTTTGCTCTCCTTTGTTAATGTGGCAATGAGCGGTCCCATATCCAGGGTGGGCGGGACGAGAGGGGTGAGAGTTCTGGGGCCGTGTTTGTGTAAGCTAGCTAGCTATACCTGGCTTGTTTGCAGATTAACAAATGCTGCTTTAAGCTAGCAAGAGTGTTTTATTTCACCCTCTTTTTCTGCAGGTATCTGGAACCTGTCTTGTTCACTTTAGATTTCATGAGTCAGAGTTTGCAAGAAATGTGAGACAACTCTGGGATGGGTTGATGGCCAATCTGTAAAAAAAATTGAGGTAAATTGCAAACAAATTTAGACACAATTTAAATACTTTGTCACTGAAATGCACGAGGAAAATTTGCACACTATTTGCACGTCTCATGTCCCCATTAGTGACCAATGATTGTAGTCCAGGCAACTGGACTACAGCATTTACACAGAAAAACTTTTAATTTACTACCTGTATATTAAATTATAGAAAACCTCTTATAGGAGGAGGAAGGCTGTTTTCTTCTTCTTTTGTTTTGTGACTACAGAAGCAGCTGAATACAAGAGCAGCAGAGTGGCCCAGACAAGTAATGCTCATTACATTCCTGAGAGACAAAGAGAATACAGTCTGGAATGCATTTGACTTTCTTTTCTATCAAAGAAACCAAACATCTGGGAGGCAGAATATCCACTCTGCTCTCTTCACTCATCCACCCACATGTAGAGCATCTTCTTACTTTGCAGGCCTAGTGAAAGAAGGCCTTTATTACAAATGGTTCTACTAAGTGCCATCAGTGGATGATTTTTACGTAGCCTTGTGGTAATGATGGCTCCCACCTTCTCTCTCGGCTTTCTCCTTCACACTCGAGCTTCTCCCTTTTTTTTGTTGCTCCAACCGACCCTGAGAGCACTAAAAGACACTTGTCTCTTCATCTCTTTTCATTGAAACAGAAAAGAAGACTTTTCTCTCATATTCTGCCCCCCTTTGCATATTCTAGGCACTGTTAAAGGAAGGGGGGCTTCAAAATTTAGCAAGGCCATTAAGTATTCAGCCAGGCTTACTTTGGAAATGAATGCAGATCAGTGCTTTAACTTGAGAATGTTTGATACATCCATAAATCCCTGGTAGAAATGATTATGGATTCTGAGGAGATCTCAGGCCCTATTTGAATAGGGTGAGCTGTAGGCTGAGAAGAACAGAGGAGATCAGCCGTCATTGTCAAGCCTGACAAGATTAGGCCTACTCAGAAAGCTGATCAAACCCAGCGAGATTCTGCGTGGCGAGGCAGGAAGTGGTGGCCTATAGGTGGCTGCTCTCAGTCGTAAACAGTTCTGACACTGACAGGGACTTCGCACCAGTCGGGGGGCCAGACAAGGACCTTGCAGCGCCACAACCACTGTGCAAGGTGAAGCGATGACCATGAAAACTGTCTATCTCGTTCCTTTCGGGAGCATCGTAGCATGGTTGGCATTCAGCGTGTTCCTCCTGAGAAATGATCCTCATCTTAGCTGCATGAATCCCCCCCCCCCACCCCCACCCACACACACTCACACACATACTGTTATTAACTGCTTGGTAATGATTGTGCTTTTTTAAAGAGAGAGCCGTACAGAATGGTACAAACAGAAACGAGCATTTGTGCTGCAGCAGACGGCCCATTTAATAGCACAGGAGATAAATACGTCTCATTCGAAATGTCACCTCGTGCCCCGAAACCCCGCTCTGCCAGCCGTCTTCAGCTTCTGTGTGTGTGTGTGGTCTCTTATGACCAGCCGCGCTAGTTGATTATAACATTAGAAGAGTTGCGTGCTCAGCAGTCAAAAGTATTACAGCCTCAACTACTGTAACACCCATGTGTCTTCCCCTCGACATTTTCATCTCCTATGCAAATACAGACCCAATGGAGCCAGTAATCATTCATCAGGAAACTGTCTCCAAATGGTAACTGCTTCTGTCCTGCTCATTCATTATTCATCACCATGAACGGGTCAGGCAGCGAGAGGCTCCTCTACTCCCTCATACACAGTCAGCTTCATTCTTCTGTTAATCTCTCTCTTTCTGAGTGTTAAAATGAGGAAAAAGTCCAGTGTTCACTTAAGTAGCTGTCTCCTCCGTGTCAGAGGTGAGACCGTGTGACTTGGCTCCCTTCCCCTCTCCTGGTTTTGATAAAACACCTCACCTGTCCCCGATACTCCTGTTCATTACTGCGTTTAATGAGAAACTCCTGCGTACCCGGTACAGAACACACAGCGAGTGCGCAGTTCCACAAATAAAAGGGAAATGTGTTTAGACGGAGCTGCGGGGAGCGTTTCATCACAAGTGTGACAGGTGATGTGACATGTGAGAAAACACCCTCATAAAGAGGCCAATACACAAACGGCAAACAGGAAATTCATTCATATCTGTTGTTTCTCTCCTGCTATCACATGCAGTGTTTAATTCAAATTACATTGAAGCGGCAAAAAAACAACAACAAGCTAACATGTAAAACCTGGCAAAGGAAGAAAAATGAGCCTCCTTGGTAGGAGCAGCACAGTGCCACTGTCTCCTTCTGGTGTCTCGTCTCAGTCCCTGCAGGAGTGTTCTGTCTGTGTATTAATAACCACTTCAAAGTGAATATACTCCTCTAAATGTGTTGTGCATCCATTTAGAGGTCTAGCTTCCTCTGTTATGAAGCCCCTAAGCAAACTGCATGTAAACTTATCAAAGAAAGATTCCTGCTAACCTGCTGGCTGTACTTTGTCATCATCTTAGTCCGTTGTTCTGGATTTTGTTGTTTGATTCGCTTTAATGCAAGAAGCACAAACTTAAAATGGGAGCTTTCTATGGAGTGCAGATTGTGTAACAATGACGTTTAATAATAAGAATTAAAGCCGCTGTCCAGAAAATCTGACAGAACTTTTTTAATCCAACGTACTGCGGCCCCTTCTCCCCCTCCCACTCCCTCTAACCCCACCTCTACAATTGTGCACATGCATCACTCTGGTCTCTAATGCATTTTCTGCCAAGTTTAGTCACCAGACTTTTCTTTGTTGTTCTTTCTGAATTTGATGTAGCCCTTGTAGCCAGGGGAAGGCTAACTTTTTAGCAGATCCATGACCGCTCTCTTCCGGTATGGCAACAAACAGGCCCCCATGTGCACGGCCCCCATGTGCACGGCCCCGTCTTTCATTCATCATTTGAAACATTTATTAAACTTCCATACATCAAAAAGTATACTTTACAAAAGAAATCTGGAGAAAACGTTGCTTTAAAAATATACGTTTTTATTGATATGAGAAGCTAACCGTGGTGAAATGTTTTTATTTTTTATGTATTACTTTTCATAAAGGGGTGAGGAGCTCGGACATTCGGGAGAGACTCGGAGTAGAACCGCTGCTCCTCCATGTCGAAAGGAGCCAGTTGAGGTGGTTCGGGCATCTTGTTAGGATGCCCCCTGGACGCCTCCCCAGGGAGGTGTTTCAGGCATGTCCTGCCGGCAGGAGGCCCCCGGGTCGACCCAGGACACGCTGGAGAAAATATATCTCTGGTTTGGCCCTGGAGCGCCTTGGGATCCTGCCGGAGGAGCTGGTAGAAGTGGCTGGGGAGAAGACTGTCTGGAACTCCCTAATTGGGATGCTGCCCCCGCGACCCGGACCCAGATAAGCGGAAGAAGACGAGACGAGATGTATTGCTTTTCAATTCTTGCCCCATAGATTTCCGTGTATCTAATAAGCTTAATGGTTGTCATATCTTTATGCAAACATTTATTGTATAAAGTCATGAAACTATAGATTGGTGACATTTTGAAATACTCCGGTGATTAAAAAAGTCCAAAAATATAATACGCTTACTTCAAGCAAGCTGAATTTATAGTAAATGACTTTTGTCCCGTGGCGACAACTTCAGCATGAGAAATGTTCGTTTTCAGCTATGAGGGTTTTGTGAAGTTTATAGAAAGGGCCTGGATACATCCCCTCTAGTCTGTCATCACGCCTAAGTGGAGCATTGTTTAGGCCCTGCAGCACCCCCAGATAAAACTGCCTGTGGTGCAATTTTCCCAAGACCCCTCGGGGCCCATAATTCTCTCGTCGTCTGACAATTTGCTAAACAGTTGAATCAGTGGCACAGGAAGACGGAGAAGTGCTGCAGCCTGCACGAGAGCTTCTAAAGCAGCAGCAACCCTGTGAGGCTTTGTTAACCATGGAGGTTTTATACAAACATCAGCTCATAATGGGTTCTAAAATCGAGCAAATTTACACGATGATCCAAGAAAGTCGAAATTAGGAAAGAATTTGCATTTAACTCAAACTAACAGTGGTGCATTCTGAGCATCCCTGATTTAGTAGGTCACAAGCAAATCACTTTGCAAAGTGCGAAAGTTTGCACCAAAGGAAGCTGCTGGCTGTAAACTAGAATGACATAATTTCATCAAACATGAGACGCTTGGAATGGTGCACATGGGGAAAAAACCATGTCCACTAATGATGCTCAGTGTTGCCCTCATCTTGTCATGTTGCAGACACATTTGTGAGGGAAGGATTTTTTTTTCCAGCATCATATCAAGCCATCTGTAATCCTGCAAACTATCACTATGCCACTCAGTAGGACACAACTTAGTCTGAAAAGTCAAATTTATGCAAAAATCTGTCGCGTTTCCTGTAAAGAACGTCATATTTGTGCTGATTTGTGTTCATTAGGGGAAGAAAGAGACAACAAGAGACAGTCACAAATCCCCCTTTTTATCCGTTTTGCTACAGTCGGCCATAAAGTCGAATCAAATTTCCAATTTTTTTTGCACATTTCCCCTCACAGTAAACCATTTGCAATCAACCTGCAATTGATTGTAAGAATGAAATTGCCTCTCACATTTTGAAATAGAACTGCCAGAGGGATGGCCGAGGGGAACTAAATAACAAATGAGAGGACAGGATGAAAGACACTGCTTTAATTCACCACAACTGATTTGATAATAAAACTCGAGCCCATTTCACAGTATAGCCAATTATGTCCTCAGTGAGTTCTGCCATCATGGCTGCTGGAGTTTTACGCCTCACAGTCAACCATGTGACATTTACAAAGCCATTGTGTCGCCTGTCATTTCATGATTAGACTTGAAAATACATTTTCCTGTCCAGTTATTAGGATATTATTTAACATTCAAACACACCAAAAAACAAATTGCCTTTACGACCTTAAACATTACAAGTTGTTAGTCCAAGTTCTCTCTTCATTCAGAAGTTTTATTTTGGCTCTGAGGGTGAATTTTACAATTCAGAATACACAAGAGAGTTCCAAGGTGACATGAGGTATGAGTCGATTCTTCATACGAAGGAAGTAATTAATTAGGACGTCAAATTCAGGGAGCATCCTCGCCTTCATTTTTCTTCTTAATTGGGGAGTAATTTGAAATTTTGAAAGGTGGCAGATCGCATTTAATAAAGATTGACACCTGTTATTTCTTCCTGCCTCCGCCACCCACCGCCGACTGCAGTTTATTAATGGTCATGTCCCTCTGTGAGGTGCGGGCGCTTCCTCTGAGTTCTCTGTCAGAGGGGTCGTGTCCCGACACATGGCGACGGTTGGTGGTGCCACCCTTAAGGGCAGGGCTGGACGACGGAATAAAACTGCTCTCGTTCTGAACAACTCATATCTCGTGGAGCAGCTGTCTCTCCCAGAGTGATGGCTTTATTCTGACTGCACAAAATGCCTCCTCAAAGTCCCCAAGACGTTATTGCCTTCTGAAACCGGTGACAGCTTTAACATATGTTAGAAGGTCAAATACGTGTGTTTTCACCTTTCACACAGCTCACGCTGGCAATGATGAGCCCACACTAAAATTAAAGCTGCTGCCTGGATGTGGAAGGAAGATTAATTGCTCTCTACAGTCTAGCTGTACTTAATCTTGTGTCCTAAAAGCGTGGCAGCATGAGAGAAGGTGTCTCACAAGCAGCATCTGTATTCATTGCATATTTGAGATTTTGAACAAAAGGTTTATATGAATACTAGTTTATATTCTTTACTTTGCCATAAATGTCAGATTTTGTGGTTTCCCCTGCAGAACTAATGTGCAATTCCAGCCAGGAATTTGAAATTCCCCCCAAACCCATAACCAATTTCTGCTGCAAGTAACGACATTCTAATTCTGTGTAAATAACCATGAAAATTGTGGTTGCATATTTTATTTAAACTGCATTTGCATAAGCTGCTTTGAATTTTTTAATGAATGTTGTTTGAAGATGGTAGAAACTGGCCCTTCTAGCTGTTAGCTGATCTGTCCAGTCAGAACTAATCTCTGTTTCTCCAAACTGATGTTTGTCAAAGTGCTGTCCACATCAGGTATTAACTGTTTATTACTTTATCACAGAAACACACTTCAAAACATTTGAACTATCTCTTTAAATGATGTCTCCAGAATGGTTGTTGTGTATAAAAAAAAGGGATGTATAATTTTTTTATGATGCATTTTTAGCATCTCTGCTTCTTTTTCCTGCTGTGTGGCAAAATAACTAAACACAGCAGCTGATTGGTTCATTTATCTATACTGCAGGAGCTGATTGGCTCACAAATAAATAGTTCCAAAGCCAAACAGTTTCACGCTGCAGGTCAAATCCTTATCTTTTAATAAAAAAGCAAATAGTAAAAAAAAAAAAAAAACCCTCCCCAAATGAGCAGCTTATTCCTGAATAAATGCATCCCACCAACACAGCTGCTAAACTAACCAACACATCTCCAGTCCAGACTAATTCACTGGAAACAGACCTGTGTCATGTCCAGTGCATGACCTGTGCTGTCACAGGACCGAGAATCTTAATCAAACCTGAACTCCGTCACTTCACAGCTCACTTTTCCTTTTTTTTCTTTCCCTCCCACAGAAAATCCAATTGAATGTGAGGGTGGGATGTATGTGTGCAGAGAGAATTACTCGCATGTTACAAGAGGAATGCTCCCATCACAAGCAAAACCAAATAATCATTGTTTGTGTGTAGCAGATTGGGCAGCTTGAAAGGGTTAAGCATGAGTGGATTAAAATGCTGGCACACATCCGTTTCCATACTCTAATCCTCTTAGTGCCCACTCCTAATACGTTTTTATATCTTTCCTATCTCGCACAGAGGTGAAATATCAGATTAGTTGCCAGGCTTTGACTATATCTTATTACAACCTTATCTAACACTGAGAGGTTGTGAGCTTCCAGCCGGGTTTGCCTCTGCGCTGGGCGCTGGGTTCACTGCTGTTTGTTTAGGAAATGATAAATTAGTGTTGTTTTTATTTATTTCTTTGTATATGGTGTTTCTGTAGGTTGAATTGGATAATCTGCTCATTGTCCTGCTGATCTGCAGCCTGTTGTGTCTTAACTAAAGTCAGTCGTTCAGCAGTGCTGCAAAGTGTCATGAACTGATTCAGGTGACTGCAGCAGGAAACGCACGGGGCGCTGACTGTAAAATGATCTAATGTGAAATGTGTGGTCATCACCTTTTATTTAGGAAGCAACAACGTTATGTTGATGTTGAAATATATTTACAAACGTATCATTAAAAGTAAATATTTAATAAATATTTAAGATCTTTAAAGTCTGATTAATAAAAAAATAAGATTTAAAAACGGAACTATTTAATAAAACAATTATACAATGATCAGGTTTTTTTTTATTATGTAACTTTATAACATAACAGTGTCATATGTCACCTCCCTTGTGTCATATGTCTCCATCTAGTGTCCTGTCTTGTGCTCTGTCTAACCCTCTGCCTTTTGTCTCCCACAGGTGAATCCAATTGTCATCCTGCCACCTGTGTCTCGTCTTGTCATCACCTCCCCAGTATATTAGTGTGCCTGTCTCGTCTGTGTTTGTCGGATCTTCGTCTTCATGTTCCTAGCCCTGCTTTGTGTTCCTCGTCTCCCTACCTTCAATAAAGTCTGTTTTTGAGTCACATCTGCGCTTGGATCCTCTGTAAACCTCCCAAACCTGACAAACAGTAATAAAGACATAAAATCAGCTTTTTCCACCTCCTCCACCAGAGGGCAGTAGAGTTGTATAGGCAGGTATTTGATGAAAGTACTAATCCTGATAATCCATCTGGTTACTTTAAATCCATAAGTGGTTTGATGTTAATTGACGTCACTAGTCCATGGGGTTAAATCTTGATGTTGAAATAAAATCTAAATATTGCCATATTTAGCTCTAACACTTGGCTAACATGCAAATGAAATTTGCTGTATATTGGAAGTAAACTACCAAAATAAAAGCAGGGTGAAGATATTTCATCTCAAGTAGTATTTGTATGTTTGGGGTGGGATTAAATGCATTTATACGTCATTCCATCCCTTGTTGGGACATGTGAATGATTTAATGTTATTCTTTTTTAATCTTTGCCATTTTAGGACTCTGAGTCTTTCTTTGTTGTTCTTTTTTATATTTTTATTTTCTTTGTTTGATCTGGTAAAAACTGATTTGCATGTTCCAATTAAATGAGTTTAAAACAATGTATTCAGTGTGCAGAGAGACCTCAGACAAGAACACCGATAAATATTCCAGAGTCAGACAGACTCGCACAGAATTCTCATCAAAGGACTCTGAGACATTATTTAGGGGATCGCCTCACCCTACTTATATTTTTAAGCTATTTTCATTTTACTGCACTCTGAATTTGCATGGTAACAAAAAATTATGTTCAAAACCTTCACATTTAGATTTTTTACTTTGTAAATTGTTGTTAAGGACAAACCTGCACATCTACTTGACATAAAATAAAATAAAAAATATTTTAAAAGATTAAATGTTATGTGTTTAAAAAAATATTATGAATATTTACAATTCTTTAGGTTTCTGTTTAAACACTGACATTAAATTCACAAACACACACATGCATGTAATGTTTCACACCTCAGTATAAATATTATAAACAGAGTTTATCAGCCTAAATTCAATTTGAGCTCTGCCCCCAGCTGAACTAGATCTCATACTGTTGGAATCAATCATTCTGTTGGAGGAGTTAATGAAACGTATGAAAACGCAGGAGTTAAATCGATGAAAGTGCTTTCATCAAAGGGTCTTTCGTGCTATTTAACAGGGATCCATATTTCACAAGTAACTCATACAAACAGGAAGGGGACCAGTATTGCTATTGACAGTGTTTGCACCAAACATTCTAGCATGATAAACTAAAGAATAACTTGTACAGCGTCAAAGTTATAAATCACACTTAGATTCAGCAGTGGTGAGGACTACAGCAGGCGCAGTGAAGTCGTGCAACGTATCCGTCACACTAAAGGTTACGAGGTGCACTTTGAGCTTGGTGCAGCTGGAGCAATGCCTAATCAGGTCACCTTTGCAGAGAACTTAATTTAAGCTCCAAAAGTAACACCATGCTGAGTCACTTTGCTGCATGTTGTTTGATACTAGGCTTTGGAACCTTCAGCCGATCACAAAGATGCATGGAGATGCTGAGACATTAAGAGATCTTTGCAAGTATTTTAGCATCCAGTAGCAATAAATAGTCCCTCACAACAGCAGCCCCTGTATTTTGCAAATGGCTAAGTTCTAATTAACAGTTGTAATTAAATCAAAAAGTTGTTAATTGACGATTTCCAATAGATGGGAACTAACTGTGCGACTCCTTTTAAAGTGGCTGAATCAATTGTAATTGTATAAATATTGAATTCTGTTTACACTGCACTGCCAAAAAGTGTTGCCTTATAAATGCTGGTATCTGTGTGCTGATTCATTCCTGGCCAAGTGGAGGAATTCAGAAAATCTATTCCTCAGAAATGCTGATGTGCCTTTTTTAATTATGAAAACATTGGGTTTGAATTTATTAGGTGACATTAATGCAGCTTTCAGGTTTTGCTAGAAGTAAACGCATGATGACAAATACAGGATTTATTTTATTGCACATATTACTTCTCCATTGCTGCTCTAAACACCATTTAACACCATTGTTTTCCAATTTTGTGATATAATGCAATTCACTAAACAATTCACCTTTTGACTTGGTGTTGCGTCTGCCTGCCGTGCTCATGTCTACGAGCAGTGCACTTTAATATAAGCATAGGGAAGGGAGCAGTTAATCCAGTGGGTTATGATAGTGAAAGTTCTTTATCCACCTTAAGATGATCCTGCTTTTCCAGTCCTGTGCAGCCCAGATATCAGTCAAGAGTGAGGGGCGAAGAAAATACACAGAAATGCATTGAATGCACATCCTGAGGTCTGCAAAGGGCCATGATGGCTCACACATAAACTGTGCCAGGTTGTGATTATCAGGCTGCTGTACTGACGGCAGTATAAACACATATTGATGGGGTAGGTTAACAGTGTGGCTGCAGGACAAGCTGGAGGAAGCTGTTTGTAGCCCCACAGTTTGAGTAGACTTAATAAGCCGGTCGATGCACAGAAGCAAGGTCTGTGTGTTGCAGCTGCATTGCTTTTAATGTTTGGTTTTGTTTTTTGCTCAAACTACCTTTGCAAAAAATTAAAAAGGCAAGAAGTGAAAATAACTGAACATATAGAGAATTTCAAATATTTTCAGAAAATGAGGAAATGTAAAGATATGCATGTACTGTGTTTGTTTTGTGTCAAGGTTAGTGAACGTTTCCTGCTCTCCTTGGATTTAGAGAATCAAAAGGTCTTTTGTTTCAGAAAATTCTCCTCTATATGTGATACAACCACATCGGAAAAGCACCTCTAGTCAGAATATAAAATACAAAATACCTCATTTCTAACATTTCACAGTTGCACAGTCAATGGTCAGGTCTGGGTGAGTTTTACTTCCAGTGCTGCCATTCAGAGTTCACTTCCACAGCGCATTGATCCCGAACTGTGTCTTGGAAAATAGCCAGAGCGCAGGGAGCAAGAAGAAAACTGTTGAGTAGTGTTTCCAGAGATGTCCCCCACCTCAGGAAAGAACTGCTGACTCCATCTGCATCTTTTGACTTGCAGAGTTCTCATAAATTCAAATACATGGATGGTTAAGACCCATGAATAAGAGGGAACAACCCAGGTAGAATACAAATAGCGAAGCTTTACAACCAAATCATGAGGCAGGTTCCAGGGAGGCAGAGCACTTGAGTTGTGAACATATCTCCTGCTATCTCCCTCTTTCTTTCTCTGGCTGCAGCATCGGAGCTATGAGGAAATTGCCCATGAATGAAACAACTGTTGACACAAAGAGGAAATTTTTTCACCCTTGCTTCACTGTTTGGGCAGTGGATTATGAAATCCTGTGATCCACCCTGAGTCCTCGGGCCTCGGTAAACATAAGCTGACACATGGGGAAAAGGAATCCCCGTAGCCTGAGGGCCAGATTGCCTTCTGCCAAAATAAGCTGCACCGCACCACTTTATAGCAAAAGAGATAATAAGAGGAAGGAAGGTTCTGAGAGCGCATTTACCTTAATTATTCAGGTAATACCAACGTTAGCCTACCTGCAGGTTGTCTTCAATAAAAAGAAGCTAAAGGTAGCTGAATAGAGAGAGAATAAGATGTCAAATCTATCAGTGTGAATGAGATTATAACCCTGAGATGAATCAGGATGACTTTCCCTCTGCCATCAGCTGTGTTTGTGATCAACAATCAAACAGAGTCGAAGCTTAAAGACCAATAAACATCAACTGGTGGGTCTTATCCGGCTGGAGAGCTAAACCCATCTGGTCCACAAAGTATTAAATTATTAATAAATTATGCTCCATCTGATGTGGTTCATTGTAGTCCAGCTCAAAGGGTTAATGACAGCAGTACCTCAGCCAATCAGAAAAACCCTGTCTGTACAAATACACTGTTATTGGTAGTTTATGCATTAAGCCTGTTAAAAATAGAGTTCTGTTAGTTCATTTAAACGCATTTTTTATTGTTTCTAACATCATTATTTTAAATTATTCAACTCAACAACAAAACGACTCGTCTGTGAGCCAATGGGAGTTAATGATGGGTCAAAAAAGGGGGGGAAATAGAATGTTTAGTGTCAGAGTTTGATTTTTATTCATGAAATTATGATTATTTTTTCCAATAAAATAAAAAATACAGTGTTTCTTTAACATTTTGCTGTATTGTTGCTGTATTCAGTCATTCAGATCTCACACTTGTTTGGGGTAACAAATTTTCTGAATGTAACTTTAAGTCAAATAAGCAATAAATTAAATATTCAAATGGTTTTTTTGGTCAGTGTTTTGATGAAAATAGCATCCGGATTGTTGTTAATTTTTTTCATTTTTCCCATAAACTGATTGGCGATGACACCATGGCCACGCTGATCTTTTTATAAACACACTACAGATTCATCTTTTGGGAACATCTTGTTTGGAAGAACTTTTGATGTTTTTGTCTTTTTCCTCCAATCCATTGATGTTAGACCATTATTCCAACCTTTGACACAAACAGCTCAATAAAAGCCAACCGCTTAAAATTAAATGATATTTATTATTTGACCAAAAATCAAGTATAATAATTACTTTATCATTAATGCCCTATTTTTGTGTTGAGGAAGTCATCAACAGAGAAATTCAGGCAGAAACATTAAATGTCAAACAAATCTCTCTCAAAGCAGAAAAATACAGCCTGTTTAATGGTTTTACAAAGAGGATTTATTGAGTATTTTGTGTATGTGTGCATGTGTGTGTGTCCACGTGTGTATCAGTGCAGCTTGTTATCTTTAAAAAACAGCAGAGTGGTAAATACAGGTTAAAATGCACTGACACTCTATATTTGTAATAGTAGGAAATTGTATCCTTTTCACTTTAGATTATTGCAGCGAGCAGCAAATGTGTCTAAATAAACAAATGACCTCACACATTATCTCCATTATAAGCTACAAGGAGGACATGAAAGCAAGTCAACAACCATCCATTTACCCATTAGATTTTAAAATGTCGCACACAAACAGCATACTGTCACAATCTGGTCAGAGCTAAATATACTGAACCACGTTAAAACTGAAGGATAAAAACACAATGTTCACACAGTTTCACATTTTAACTCAAAGTTAAGCAGTTTGTTTTACATTTCAAAAGATTAAAAGAATAAATCAGATCTTTTGAGGTTTGTTTTTGTGGAAAAGTTATGAAAATTTAATATTTTAACTATTGTAAAAGGAGCTTTGAATTTAATTTGAAAAAAGAGGTTAGTTTAGAGCAAACAGCTAGTCAAAGTGGGGTTAAATAGACTTTTGCTGTTTTTAAATATTTCTACTCTGACCTCAGTTAAACAGCTAGCTCAAACAAACCCACACCAAATCACTGCCACCTTAAAACTTATAAAAATGTCATAGTTTATGTAAACTCTGTTTATTAGGCCATTACACCAACATAAAGGTAACCTGACATACCGGTAATTAACAGAATCCTTTGGTTATCTGCAGATGAAATTAGCAGCAGTGCTAACTATTTGAAGCACATTCACTTTAGCATGCAAACTCTAAAGTTCTATAACACTTCAGCTGAAATAATCATTTTATCAAACTGTCTGTGATGTATAAGTTTATGAACTAGCATTTGCTAAAAACATTTATCTAAAACGTTTTGAAGAGGTAGAAATCTATTTAACCCCACTGTGACACAGCTTTTGGGTCAGACCTAATCTCTATTTCTCTAAACTGAGGCTGTTTAAAAAGCTACAGCAGGTTAGAGGGTCATCATTTTGAAACCCATCCCACAGAACGCAACTTTATCATTTTAATTTTACAGCAAAATTTCTCAGCAAGAAAAAATTATGAGTTTAAAATTAAAAAAAAACTTTCCATCATTGATCTGCTAATTTGGCCAAAAGTCACCTATTTGTACTAATGTGTGTACTTTACCATGAATACCATTGCACAGGCTGAAGTAGCATAACATAGAACATATATACGAAGCTGCTATCATTTTATATTGACTACATGAACTGCACAATCTTTACACGTCAACTAGGAAGGACTTTGAAGGTTCAACGGTCGTGTTGAGCAGCACCTAGACTGGCTGTATTTTCAGAATATTGACTTTTGGAGAAAAGTGTTGAATAATAGCATCTTTTTCAGTTGCTTTAGTTTATCAATTTAATTTAAAACCATCTGAGACAGAAGATATTCATGAGCTGAACAGCTATGGAGGTAATATCTCTGTAAATATATCAGTGATGTGTCGTCTGTTATTTGGTATCATTTGTGTGGCTTTAGCCCTCTCTGTTTTAGCTGAAGTTTATTTTATGTTTAGCTAATGGTCTCTGGATCAGAGTCTGAATTTGTTGTTTCTTGTTTTGAGTTTTTATCAGTGAGACACTTGTCATCACAAAGACATTTAAAAAGGAATTATTAGTTAGGATTAGTTTGAGAAAAGCCAAGTTGTGTGATTTAAGTCTTTTTGTTAATACGTAGAATGTTGTATTGAGGTTTTTAAAATGCACTTTGTTTTTATAAATGCTGACTCTGGTGAATTCTTTGGTAGCAGCTGTGGTTTGATTTTAGCTTGGATCAGGAAAGGTAAAATTCAATGTTTTTCTCAAAAAAATCTACATTTTTAACTGCTGCCTATCTAGTTGCTGCTCCATGTATTAAATTGGTGAAAATGCAACAGAAAGGAGCATGCTGCACCCCAGAGCCACATCCCTAACCGTAGTTTCATTTGATAATATTATAAACACGATTGTCTTTATTTCAAATGTAAAGGACCTCCAACTCCCAATGGATCAAAAACCAGGTTAAAATACAATCAGCTTACCTCAGACCACTCGGTGCCAAATGCACAATTAAAGGATACTAAACAGCATGATGTGCCTTTCAAGTCCCATCTCCTTAAGCGCTCATTGCACAGGGGGATTTCAGCCTCCTAAGGAAGTCAATCCTCCTGTTTCTGTACGTTTTCTCTTACCAAGATATCTGCAAAAGGAGCTGCCAACCTCCTGCAGCACCTTACGCCACCTTTAACGCCAAAAGGCTTTGAAGACAGCTAATTTCCATACTAATTTCTGTCTTTACCCCCTCCCCTCACTGTGATTCCGGACCAGGCGTGAGGCAAGAAGACATGTGTCGCTTGATCTAATGGTGGAGGTCTAATTGCATTCTCGGATCCATGCCTGGAATTCCAAATGTTCACCCCAAAAAAAAAAAAGAAAAAAAGGCGTGTTGTGCAAGCAGATCACATGCAACATGGAGACAATTAATAATCATCCTTCAGGGGAGAAAATCTGGACCATCCAACTTCCCTAAAGACTGCACTGCTGCCGTCATTGATATCTGTGGCCAGATAGAGACAGGCCTGCCATCCCCAGGCAGCGTGACCCCACTGGGGCTCCACTGTGACTGGACTGTTATGAGGCCAACTTAGCCAGCCTGCTCCAATCATAGGAGCACAAACAAGCCCCTAACCACACAGAATGCTAAGCCAGATCAGTCTCGGGGGTGGTTTGTCAGGTTTTGCAGGGATAACATAGCATGAGATTATTTTCTCTCTCCACTGCTCACGCTCGCTGACTCTCTCCCTCTATTTCTATCTCGGTGTCTGTTATTTTGAATTCATATCTCTCTGAGGAGGAGAATGCCTTTTTGACACATGCTGACATCCACGCACACACACACACACACACACTAGCATCCAATGGCATAGACACAAGCGCGCCCGTGTGCTTACACCCACACACGCGTCCTATCTACCCTCAACACAAGCAGCCGAAGCATTCAAGGTCTCCATTTCTATGGTTCAGCTGTGAAATTAAGATGAGGTGTTGACAAGCTAATGTTGAAATAACTAGACCCACTAATTTGCGGCCAGCCTTATGGAGCCTGTGTCATCAAATGTTCCTGAGGCCCAGTATTAAGGTGATGAAGTGTAACGTTTTAAACTGCCACGATCATAGGGCAAAGTCCTCATTACCATGAACGCACTGGTGGCATATTACGAAGAGCAATAAACACGACCCTCCCTCACGCTTCCGCATCCATCAGGCAGACGACATATGGGTTCCCGCAGGGGTGGCTGTGCTTACCCGCCTGGGGTTTGCTAACAACACAGTCATGGTTAGCGTCAAAAAACCTGTTTTTTCACCAGCGTGAAGTCAACTTTTGTTAGAGTGAGGCCACAATGTTCTCGCTAAGATCTTACTGTAAGTAAAAATATGTGCACCTGTTGTTCTAGTGGTTGTGGTTGGGAGGCAGAGATGATGTGTGTGAGCTTTCTGAGTGGAGGGATGTTGTCATCTGTGAATCTAACCTTGTTGTCTCTCTCTCTCTCTCTCTCTTTTTCTTTTACAGCATGCAGCCCATTCAGGCTCGTCAGGATTTAGAGCATTACCACAGCTAAACCAAACGCAGCCGCTTAAAACATTTCGGATATTAGATTAGATGGACAGATTAGAGGAGGGAGGGGGAAAAAATCCCAACAATATGTTTTCATCTTCTTGCCTTCAAACACAAAGCTTGTCGAACACGTTTACTTAAAACTGACACATTTTACCACCTGTACCACGTGGTTAAGCTCAATTTACAGGCACAGCGAGAGGCAGCGACCATGATGTCTCCGTTCACCGCTTCACTCCGACTGGGTGAAAAAGGTACACAGCAAGACTAATTTGTCTTGACGAGAAAACAGCTGTAAACACCCCCACGGGGGCTGACGAGATAAGTGCCATGTTGCTGAGATGGTATCAGCTGGCAGCGATGTCCCACCCAAACTACGCTTTCAGGTGTTCTGTCCACCATGTTGTGCCTATTAATCAGAGCTGACACCGGATAAAAACAGCAACACAAAGCTAATGACCACAAAAGGGAAATGTATGTATCCTGTCGATCATCTGCTCAGAGTATACGTAGATTGCGTTACTTTTTTTTTTACGTTTTGCTTTTTTCTTCTTCTTTTAAATGGACCCAGGGCTCCTAACAAAGACAACTGATTTTGCACACTGCAGTAATCAGATCGAAACGAAATCCCGAGCACAGCATTGTGCCTGTGATTACATGCATTGTGCTTCATGCTATGGCAATGGAGGATGATGTTAAATATCATAGATTTAACCGTCAAGCGTCCAAAAAACGCAACGCCGCTCACGAGAAAAACTGCAGTCAACAAATCAGACTTGCTTTAAACCTCCCCGACTGAAGTAAAAAAAAAGAAAAAGGCTCAGTTTGCCTGAAGCATTCTGAGCTGTGAAATTTTAATTTTCTATATCTGGGATGTTTAAGAGGATGGTTCAAAAAGGTCAGTTTTTATCAGGAGAAAATGAAAGGAAATTATACAAAACTATGAAGTTTAGCCCATATTTTTATTTTGTGGAGCTCCTACAGGTCACATGACCTACGCTTATGTTGTTTTCTGAATATATAATCAAATTATTAATATCCTTTTTTTTGTTATTCTAAAAGAACTTCACAAGCATTTACCTTTATTGTCCATGATTCATGCTGGATGATCTACGTTCCATGGTGCTAGTTGATGCGACTACCTGCATCCTATTGTTTCATAAAACCAAACGAGCATTTTGACTGTAAATTGGTAAAAATCATGTAACATTTGGCTGCAAACGTTAGACGACTGTACACAAAGTCTGTTAACTGACATCTAACAGAATAAACTGCTAAAGCGATTATGTTTAAATAAAACACTTGTCTTCAACGTATTTCATTTCAGAAGCAAATGGGTCATTGGGTTACAAATTATTAATTGTTTAAACATCAACAGACTGCATTTAGAATCAGTGCAGCGTTTGATGATCAGCAGCCGTGCCACCCGTGCAACTTCAAACAGCCGCATTCAACAACTCGTTCATTTGCATCAGCGTGCAACGAGGACCACCTCTATTCTAACACGAGGCCATCTGCATCCAATATCTGCTTTAAAAAGCTGAAACATAGCTTTTTATTCAAGTAAGTGAAGTAAACATTCAATCAAGGATCAATGATGGGAAGTTTTACAGGATTTCTTGAGTTAAGTATAGGTTTTTGACCTACAAACGAGTCATCAGGAACCTTGAGAGAAGTTGCTCTTTATGCTAATACTTCGGTAAATACTACTTGGTCCTACAGCAGTTTTTAAATAGACGGAATCAGTTGATTTGCACTCTTGAACAAAACTTTTTTCACTTGCTTATGTTTAGAGACATTAGAATGAAAATACCTCCAGGGCTTTCCAGTTGCAGGAAACAAAGAATTCCCCTTTAGGCAGCAGGAGATATCCAGGGCAGCTTGGTTTTCACTTCCGTTCCCATGATATTCAATCAGATTTAAACACTTAAACACAACGTCAAGGTTCAGGTAACTTAAAGAAATCCAATTTTGATTGAATTTAGAAAACCTTGTGTTTCGCACTAAAACTGACAACCTCCAGTTTCTGTCTTGAAGGGGTGACAGATTTGATCCATCTGCACATCCATCGAGCAGGAACAACATAAACCTACTTTTTAAAAATACCTTCTTTTTTTTAAAGTTGGGTTGGGTGTCAACAAAGTGGGGAAAATAATGCCAAATTTGAGGTGTTGTGTAAAAGTAGAACGTTCTTGTTTTGTATCTATTTCAGGTAGCTAACAGAAGCACAACCATATACTCTTGATTTCTATTCAGTGACTCACAGGAACACAAGGAGGAGGGGCGTGGATGGTGTTGAGTTGCATTAATAGAAAGCTGAGCTGTGCCTGCTGTACTCTTCCTTCCCCAACTCACCCAGGGGTTCTAGGCCAGGGCTACAGGGAAATTAGGATTAAAAACAGGATTAAATTAAAACTCATAACAGTGCATCAGAAAAGAGTCGCTGAAAAAGCCTAAATAACTTCTTTTACTGTTGAATCACACATTGATTTTCTCAGGGGAATCTTTAAACAAAAGGTCAGATTTGATATTAGTTGATGAACCACAAAAAGTCCAAATGTGAAATGTAGCAGAGGACGTGATGTCATTGACTAGAGACCCATAGATTAAGCCTGTCAGTTTCCCTTCCTGCGCCGCTGGCAAGAAGGGCTCAAGAGGAATCAATTTTTAAAGTAGCCGTATGGGTGAAGACCATAATAATAACATCATCTGCAGCTGCAGTCAAAATAAGCATGACCATCCTGCTCATTCAGAATCAATGTGCCACTGTCTCCGCCGTCTTATTCTAGCTCCTCTAAGTCTGTGTCTCTGCACGGGCCAAGATCCAGAGGCGTGCAGTACTCAGAGGTGATAACGCCAGCATCAGTCAGAGGGGCTTAGATATTCCTTTCCAAGCAAGCGGCAGGGACAGACTACAGACGTGTGCCATTCCTTGGCAGCAGAGGAAAAGAAGAAATGCTGATATGAAATAGAATCAGTCATTCTCTGTGTACTTTCAACTGCACTGGTTCAAGCTTCCCACCACAAACGCTTCAAATATGCTGAAAACTGAGGCGAGGTTGTGAAATTCCCATGGACTTCAGTAGCGTAGCTCTGCCTTCTGTCTTCAGGTTTTACAATAAACCTCTGCAAAGCTCTAAATCACACTCAGCACAGCACCACGCTATCTCAGGAAGTACATGTAGATAATATCTTGAATTCTAAGTGAAAAACTATCCTGTGATGACTAAAAACTTGGGGTTTTTTTTCTCTAAAACATAATTGATGGACAGAGGAGAGCTCCACACACATCTCAGTGATGTTAACTCTCTTCTGATAATTTTATTCCTTTTCTGCCTGTTTTTCATCCACTAAACAGATCAAAGCTTCACCGAGGAAAAGAAAAAAGTTTTCCTTATTTTTTTCCATCAGAAATTTGATCTCCAGTTATGACAAGTATGTAATAGGCATTAATTATCACTTTGAAACTTCACGCAATTCTGCAATTTGTTGTTTGTTTTTCCATATTTGATAATTACATCAAGCCCTCTGTAAGGGGAGATAGATTGTTAGCTCATGAAAAACAGAAGTGAGATCAAGACAAAGTATTTCCAGCGAGACGCTTCAAAGCTCCGCAGACTGACAGTTTGATGAAATGTTGGAAACATCCAAATAGTGATGCTAAGCTGTCAATTCCACACCACAGAAAATTTAAGGATTTTAAAATAGTGGTAAAATCAATAAAGGACACAAAGGGATGTCAACGCCAGGAAATATAACCAGGTGGATTGTAGCTCATAAGTGAAATACGGCGCTGAAACGGGGGAAAAAATGCATTGTTGCTAAATTACTGTTGTAGTTTATGATCGACCTCGCTGCGCGGGGCTGTGGTGGCTCGACTGCAGGAGGAAAAGCATCTGCACCATTCCTAACCCCATTGGTCCTCCTGTACTGCACGGCTCTCCACATGTCGGAGAATATCTAACCTCTGTGATCTTTGGTTAATTGCAAAAGTCCCAGATGTTTTCTCTTAAACTTTAAAAAAAATGACAAGACAAGAATAGGCACACAGATAATTGACAGACACACTCGTGTGCCCAGCTCTTAGCTGTTGCTCTCTGGAGCCACCTGTTCATACAATCAAGCAGGCGATGCAAGCCTCTGTAACATGGCTTCAGACTGAGAGAAACACAAAGTGTACAACACGCTCTGGTGTACACATGGCCACGAGAAAGCCCCGAGGATAAGGAAAGTCCCCTGCCACTGCCTACGGTTGTTTAACTTGCTGACATTAAGAATTTATGAGCTTAAAGGTTCTTCTGGCGCTCTTCTTATGTGGCGGCAGCATGTCTCAAAGTGTTGCGGCAGAGCAAACAAGTTGCATTGTTGATACTCGCCTGTTCGTCAAGATGTGACTGCATAATACAAAAGAGAAGAGAAAATATTGTCACTAAATGAATCCAGTGAGTCTTTGAGGAGATTTGGGGGGCTTTGCCTTTCATCTTTTTCCACATGCAGTTCGGAGCAGTTTGGAGTTTTAAGGATTATAATTTCATTTGCTATAAGATATTGTTTAATGAGTGTTTAAACATACAGTGCTGTGAAAAAGCAGTTGCCCCCTTGCAGATTTCTTCAGTTTTTGCCATTCTTGTCACACCTAAATATGCAAAACTTCCATTCAGGTTTTTTTTAATGCTATTCAAAGGTAAATTTGCAGGTGTGCTGTGGCTCATTGTCCTACTACATAATTATGTAAATGGTAGAGAGCAGAATTCATGATTCCATCAATCACAGCAAGCCGTCCAGGTCCGGAAGCAGCAAAGCAGCCCCAGACCATCACACTACCACCACTGTGTTTGATGCAGTAGGAGTTTTACTCCAGATGGAACACAAACCTTCCAAAAGGTTCCACTTTTGTTTCATCAGTCAACAGAATCCAGTCTAAAAGATCACCAAGATTTTTTTGCAAATCTGAGATGAGTGTTTTAATGTTGGTCAGCAAAAAGGAAGAACGTTGAATCGTGACCTCTGACCTTAACCAAGTGAGGCCTGCAAAGCTGTTCTGGGTTTTGATGTTTTTTGTATCAGGCTGTATTTAGAATGTGAAGATAAGTTTTTTTTTTCTTTTTGAGATCTTTTAAACTTTGTTGTCAGACTGGTCTGGGTGTGACTGGACCTGAATTCAGCTAATCACATGATTTACCATGTTTTTTTTTTGTTTTTTTTACACTAAGTTGGTTTGATTAGTCTTCTTCACTTAATAAATGAAAATATCATTTAAAATCTGCATTTTAGTTGTACTCATCTAATTGTGTTTGCTGATCTGACACACATGTAAAAAATGCAAAAATAGAAGAAACCTTTTGGGGGGGGGGGTACTTTGGTTCACAGAAAGCCCACAGATGTGCCTCAAGTGTTGATCAGACAGCTTGAGCGTCTCAAATCATAATCCTAATAACAAGTAAATAACATCTCCACATTGCAGAGTAATAATCTAATCCTAATTTACATTTAGAGTTCAATCACTATTGATTAGGGCTGATAGGGTCTAAAATTCTCACCATGATCAGAATATTAATTGTGATCAAACTGCAGGCACCTACTTCAATAAAGAGAGGAAATTGATATGCCGGTGTGTTTCATTAATACCCCCCCCCCCCCCACCACCACCACCACCACCACCACCACCACGGTTCTCTGTTTTTCACTGGTGGGGGGGCGAAATGGACCAGCAGGAATAACAGGCTGGAGCTGCGGCTGCGGACGCTAGGTGTCACCCTTGTGACTTTGAAATCCTCCCAACCCGACAGGATGTGATGGAGGCTGAGCGCGTCGGTGAGAGGCAGGCAGACTGGCTGCAGGGCAGGAAGGTGTGTGTGTGTGTGTGTGTGTGTGTGTGTGTGTGTGTGTGTGTGTGTGTGTGTGTGTGTGTGTGTGTGTGTGTGTATGTGTGTGAGAGAGAGAGAGAGAGNAACGGTCGCGTGCCTCAAAGTTCCCGTAAAATTACCCCAAAGTTCCTACAGTGGAAACGGGCCTATTGAGGATGATTGTGGCTTTCAGACAGCTCCAGATGAACTTAGCTGGGGGGGCATTGGCTTATATTGGGGGGCACAGTAATTGGTCTTTTTGGTTCCTATAAATACATAAAAAAACATTTAAGTAACCTTTCCAATTGAATAATCATGATTATTACTACAGAATAAACAATAAGCAAGCACTAAACAGTAGGGGTGAAACGATACCTTTAACTCACGAGACGAGATATTGAATTTATGAGAAACGATATTACAATATTGAGTTCACAAGAACGAGACATGACGAGATTTTAATCAAATTTACAAAAATCAAACTTATTGTTGCAAATCTTTCTTCTGTCTCTCTCTCCTCTCCTGTCTCACCAAGAATGAAATTTTGATTTTAAAGGTGAAGAGGACTAGCTTGAACTGCTTAAACTGAGCCATGATATTAAACCTACAGCCAGTATCCATTTAATATAGTGGAAAATTGTTTTAGACAGTAAAGCTAGTTAAAAACTGCCTTTAAAAAGTGCAGAGGACATGTCCCCTATTATGTCTATGTGTCTCAGTGATCTTTCAGCCCTTTACTTCTCAGCTCTCCAATGTTATTCTGTCTGTCTGTTTTCTCACTGTTTTCTTTTCTTTCCTCTTGTTAAAAAAAAAGATGGAATCAGTTCAGTTAAACTTCACTAAAACCTGAAAGGATTTGATCATTATTAGAAAATAAATGCAAAGTTAGAGAAAAACTTTACTTTTATATAATAAAACTGTGTTTAATACTGATAATACAGTGTTTCATATTGTTTTCAGGTGGACACCTGTCTGTCTCTCTGGTTTTTGGCTCCATTTCTCCTCTCCTGTCTCCTCCTCGTGACTGTCTTTCTGTTATGGATCTTTTACTGCAGGGGGTTTAACCCTTTGATGCGCAACATATCCACACCCCTTCTAATGCACAACATGGGTCAAAAATGACCCGCATTCATTTTCCATGTTTTTTCATGCTGGCTGAGTTTTTCTTTGTTCTATCTTTTGAAATCATTTTATTTTTGGATTGAATATTCCATGTACTCTTTAAATGTCTTGTTTTAGATTATCACAGATAATTATTTCCATTTTTCCTTTCATAATTTATGTACAAAAATAGTTTTTATTTTGCTATATCAAATTTACACACATTCACACAGTCATCCAAGTGTGGTTTAAAATTAAATTACTTAATACTAAACAATAATTTGTTTTAAGTAATTGTTTTAGCAGTGAGTGGGGTCAAATATTTACGTATTTAATACTTGCAACATGTTTATTTTCATTTTGTCACAACGCTATAAGAGCATTGCTATTGAGCTGAGCTGTATCAGTATTTTAACAACCGTAAACTGGTGGAATGTGACTCAAGAACATAAATTGCCACCACAATTTTTACATGTCTCACAAATTATAAATGCTTCGATGTGGTCTGTCTACAGTCACAGAGCCCTGGTTCTCTTGTCGTCAAACCGTATGACACGGCGAATATCTTAAAATCTCTTCAGCCCCATGGTGGCCTTGTAAATTTTGTTTTGCAGAGGATTCACAAAAAGCTCTTGCAAGGCCACATCCCAGCTCTCCTCCCCCTGCAATCAGGGTCCAACCAATAAAGGCCATCAATTCTTTTTTTTAAATCAATGTTTCTCCACTCTTT
>SSNR01000019.1:938978-964508 GCA_006937965.1 Callopanchax toddi | reverse complement strand
CCGTGCGTACCCCAGACCCTGCTTTTCGGAACCAGCCCCTAACGATCATCAGATACTCCGCATCAACCCTATAATTGCCAGTTGAGTCGCCCATCTGCAGGAGAACAGGTAGTTGGCCGCGTTTCGTTGCTGTACTTTGCCCCACCCACCAGCAGCTCCAGCCCTCCTGTGTAACCCCTGATTGGCTGAGGGGATTGCGGGTCCTGAGACTGAGCGCTCGGCTTGGAGCTGCGCGTCTGCCAGTGTGCACCAGTGGAGCGAGCGGAGCGCTTGTTGGAGTCAACTAGACAGCCTACTGGCAACGAGTGTTGATTTCTTTCTTTTTCTTTTTTTTCTTCTTCTTCCTTCCTGCTGGATTTCAGGCTTCACTTTGCTGCGGCTCGGTATGAAATGAACGTACAGTAGGATCTGGCTCCGTTTCATCCCACTGGCTTTTGGCTGCATTTTCTACGGATTTTTGTTCCTGTTTTTGTAGCATGGACTAAAACTGGGATGTGTCTAGGCTTTCCAAGTGAGATACGAGGGAATTAATTAGGAAGTGAAAGCTTGAAGACTTTGCGGAGAGAATAAATCTGCTGGAAATAGGGAAGGTAATCGGGACTTGAGTGATGTGAGAAAGACGCACAGATGCACCTCTCTTATAAGCAAAGATATCCGGACTTAGGCTGTTGAATATTATCTTTTTTTTTAACTCACATGCGTTTTTAACGCCCTATCAGTGGAAGGAAAAGGAAATGTAATCACCGCCTGTGAGATCCTCACATATTGACCATCAGGGCGGTGAAATCCAGACTTTTTGAGCGTTATCACTTCATCTGCTCGGAAGATTAAGATTTTTTCTGGACTTACGCACAGGATTTCTCATTCAGAGTCTATGCACCCCCCCCAGCTCACTTTGGAAATGGACACTTCATCATATGAGTCATGTGTGACACCAGTTTGCTGCTTGTTGAGAGCTGCACGGATTTACACGACTAGATCACAACTGTGAAAAGCTCCAGCATGTTTCCAGCGTCCTGTCGTCCTCAGTGTGTCTCCCGCTGCAGTGGACCGGAGGATGCGCTCCGCCTGAGAAGAGTCAAAGAAGACGGCACTTGTTAGAATTCGAGTCTCGGATCATGATCTAATTTACACATAAAATCAAAATCACCCCCAAACACTTTTTTATGAACATTTTATTGAGATGAATCGTTTGTGTAATTCTCCCCGTTTTCTTTGACGTGCATTTTTTTGTGCGTAAAAAGGTTTTTATTCTAGGAACAGAAAAAAACAATCCTCAACAGGTACGACGCAAACCAAGGAGATGGAATTAATACAATTAACTGCTGTGCTCCTCTTGTTTTGGGTCGGAACTGAGGCTGTGATCAACCTGAAGTATGGAATAAACGAGGAGATGAAGCCCGGCTCGGTGATTGGAAACGTGACGAAGGACGCGCTAAAGCAAGGATTTCAGATTGCGCCGCAGCCCCCTTACTTGAGGGTGATTTCCAATTCGGAACCGCGGTGGGTGGAACTGAGCCCAGCCGGAATCCTTACAACCCAAATGAAAATAGATCGGGATGTGGTCTGCCGACAAAACCCAAAGTGCATTATTTCCCTAGAAGTGATGTCAAACTCCATGGAGATCTGTGTCATTAAAGTTGAAATCGAGGATTTGAACGATAACGCGCCGAGGTTCCCAACGAGCCATATTGACTTAGAAATCTCTGAGAATGCCTCCCCTGGTACCAGGTTTCCCCTAGAGGGGGCAAGTGATCCGGACTCGGGGATCTTTGGAGTGCAGTCTTATTCCATCACCCCAAATGAGCTGTTCGGACTAGAAATAAAGACCAGAGGGGACGGGTCCAAAATAGCTGAGCTTGTTGTGCAAAAATCCTTAGACAGAGAGACCCAGTCTCATTACACATATGAGATCAGTGCAGAGGATGGAGGAGACCCTCCAAAGATAGGTGCGGTCCAGTTAAACATCAAAGTCATTGACTCGAATGACAATAACCCTGTTTTTGATGAGCCTGTGTACACCGTCAATGTGATGGAGAATTCCCCCATCAATACATTAGTCATAGACCTGAATGCGACGGATCCTGACGAGGGCACTAATGGGGAGGTTGTGTACTCATTCAACAGTTACGTCACCGAGAAAACGAGGGAGGCTTTCAAGATTGACCCCAGAACCGGGATCATCACCGTCAACGGGGTTTTGGATTATGAAACCACGCAAATATACGAGATCGACGTCCAGGCCAAAGATTTAGGTCCCAACTCCATCCCGGCTCACTGCAAAGTCACAGTGAACGTGATGGACACGAACGACAACCCACCTGTCATCAGTTTGCTCTCACTGAACACAGAGATGGTGGAAGTGAGCGAGAACGCGCAGCGCGGGTACGTGATCGCGCTGGTGAGGGTGTCAGATAAGGATTCTGGGGCGAACGGCAAAGTGCAGTGCAGGCTGCAGGGCAATGTTCCGTTCAGACTGCAAGAGTATGAGAGCTTCTCCACTATACTTGTTGATGGGAGGCTGGACAGAGAGCAGAAGGACACCTATAACCTGACCATCCAGGCGGAGGACAGCGGCTCTCCTCCTTTACGCGCCACCAAATCCCTGGTGGTTAAAGTCACGGATGAAAACGACAACCCGCCCCACTTCCTGAAACCTCACTATCAAGAGATGGTGATGGAAAACAACCTCCCCGGGTCGTGTCTGCTCGCGGTGTCCGCGGAGGACCCGGACCTGGGCATGAACGGCACCGTTTCCTACTCCATAGTCCCCGGTGAGATTAAGCACATGGATGTAAACACGTACGTCAGCATAAACCCGTCAGGGCGCATCTACTCCATGAGGTCATTCGACCACGAGTACACCAGGACTTTTGATTTTAAAGTGCTGGCCAGAGACAACGGTAACCCCTCTCTGTCCAGCAACGCCACGGTGCGCATTGTCGTGCTAGACGTGAATGACAACACGCCTGTGATGACGAACCCCCCGCTGGTTAACGGGACGGCGGAGGTGTCCATCCCGAGGAACGCGGGGGTGGGGTACATGGTGACCCAGGTGAAAGCTGATGATTACGACGAGGGGGAGAACGGCCGGCTGACCTACACCATCTCAGAGGGGGACAGGGCGTTCTTTGAAATCGACCAGGTGAACGGGGAGGTGCGCTCCACCCGGATGTTTGGGGAAAACGCCAAACCCACGTACGAGATCACGGTGGTGGCGCGGGATCACGGCAAGCCCTCCCTGTCCGCCTCGGCCTACATCGTGGTGTACCTGTCCCCAGACCTGAACGCGCAGGAGACTATCGGACCCGTCAACCTGTCCCTCATCTTCATCATCGCCCTGGGTTCTATCGCAGCCATCCTCTTCATCACCATGATTTTCGTGGCGGTCAAGTGCAAGAGGGACAACAAGGAGATCCGGACGTACAACTGCAGGTACTGACTCAAATCAGTGTGTGTGTGTGTGTGTGTGTGTGTGTGTGTGTGTGTGTGTGTGTGGATCTGATGCACCGCTTTCATCATGCAGCATGTAGGCCCTAAGTGAGGACTGCAGATCTTCCCCTCCCCTCTCAGCTGAGGTAGACTTAAATGAACCCGCCTGCTTTAAATCAGAGCCGTTCTGCTGAGGCCCACTGTTCTGTGTTAGGGAGAACCTGATTGATGGATTAAATCCTCCCATTGTAACCAATTGACTCATAAATACGACGGTTCAGCTGTCATGTTCAATTTGCGAATGTGTTGCCGGACAATTAACGTCCCACTGACTCAATGGCAGTCCCGGACATTTATTATTTAACGTCCACCGTGGCTGATTGGCTGTGATCAGCTTTAATCTGGTGTGATTATGGACAGTCCTCCCAGGATCACTCACATTTCCCCACATCAAAGCACACCAGGAGAAACTATCATAGGAAAACATAAAAAAATAAGGTGTAAAGCCATTTCTTTTATGACATTATCAGTTAGATCTGGAGCTGTTAAGGCAGATTTGGAGATAAAAGCGGATGAATATTTTCCAGATCAAGCCTTTATGGAGGCTCTGTTTTCTTCATCGATCTGAGCATCAGTTCTGGCTTTGATTTCCCTCCATGTGCCACATTACCACTGTAAATTTACATATAGATTGGATTTGAGAATTTAACCTGAAGCTATAATCATATTTTATTCCTCATGTAGTTTTGTTGATTTGAGGTTAACTTAATTTTTTAAGCAGCAGTGGTCATAAAAAGTAGTGACATTAACTCAGTATTGATATTTTTTTCCACAGTATTGACTAAAACACTTTTTTTTTCTTTGGGTATAAAAAACTCTTTTCCTGTTTGCCTAAAAATACTTCTCTGAATGTTTTATTTGACTTTGATTGGATATGGAGATACCTAAATCTATTAGGTGACTTCTTGATTAAGAAACAATAATCATATTTTCAATGTCAATCATGCATTTTGTGTTTTGTCACAAAGACAACAAATTCAAAGTACTTTTCTCTCCCATTGTGAGTCTGTCTCCCTGCTGGGAGCTTTAATCAGCACTGATGTGCTTCTGCCTTTCAGTCACCACCTCAAATATGAGGAGCAGTTATCTCCAATTTATTGCTTGTCCTCTGTCAGTCTGACTCTGAAGTTTCTTCTTCCAGATCTCAATTTCAGCACAAAGCAGGGAGACGACACGTTAAAACAATGATTGGAAAAGAGAGGCAGTGTTTTCTATCCTCGCAGCTGCCCTTTTTTGTTTCTTCTGAATCAAGGGGAAGCAGGATTGGGATTGGAGCTGTTTTTAAAGATGCAACCTTAAAGACAAAATGAAAAAGACAGACTACAATGACAACTGAGGAAGTGGCAGGTGATTTTTGGTTAAAAACAAAGGAGATTTGTGTAACAGAAATGTTTTAGAAAAAACAAACAAATGAACAAAAACATCCCAGATCCCAGTTGTTCTACTGTATTCCTAATAAAGGATGTAAACCATAAACTCATAGACTAAACTATCAGAATCAAAGCAAGAGANAAACACAATTGACGAGTGTTTCCCACCACTGGACATACTTTAGATGTCTGAATACATACAGCAGCTGTGGACACCCACAGAAAAATGCTCCAACAAATTCTTTACAAATACTCGAGGCAGTTTCAGATACTTATTTAACCCTTTGATGCGCAACATATCCACACCCCTTCTAATGCACAACATGGGTCAAAAATGACCCACATTCATTTTCCATGTTTTTTCATGCTGGCTGAGTTTTTCTTTGTTCTATATTTTGAAATCATTTTATTTTTTGATTGAATATTCCATGTACTCTTTAAATGTCTTGTTTTAGATTATCACAGATCATTATTTCCATTTTTCCTTTCATAATTTATGAACAAAAATAGTTTTTATTTTGCTACATCAAATTTACACACATTCACACAGTCATCCAAGTGTGGTTTAAAATTAAATTACTTAATACTAAACAATAATTTGTTTTAAGTAATTGTTTTAGCAGTGAGTGGGGCCAAATATTTATATATTTAATACTTGCAACATGTTTATTTTCATTTTGTCACAACGCTATAAGAGCATTGCTATTGAGCTGAGCTGTATCAGTATTTTAACAACCGTAAACTGGTTGAATGTGACTCAAGAACATAAATTGCCACCACAATTTTTACATGTCTCTCAAATTATAAATGCTTCCATGTGGTCTGTTAGTCACAGAGCCCTGGTTCTCTTGTCGTCAAACCACATGACACGGCGAATATCTTAAAATCTCTTCAGCCCCATGTTGGTCTTGTAAATTTGGTTTTGCAGAGGATTCACAAAAAGCTCTTGCAAGGCCACATCCCAGCTCTCCTCCCCCTGCAATCAGGGTCCAACCAATAAAGGCCATCAATTCTTTTTTTTAAATCAATGTTTCTCTACTCTTTCCCTTTTGTTGTGGCTGTTCTTTACCCTTCTAAGTTGGTGCATTTTAGAACCTCCTCATTGATGTTGTTGCTTATGAACATATCCCAGGCATCTTTTGGTAAAACAGCTGTTGATCCAGGGGTATATAGGGCCTGGGCAGCTTCTGAGAATGTTGTGGCTGCGTGTTCTGCCATGAAGGGGGGATTCTCATCCCAGTACAGGCCTTTTTTACTCAGCCTACTGGACTGTTTCCTCTTCAGAAGATTCATCAAATGAGTCTTCTGAATCTTGAGAGGACTTTCCTTCATGCAGGTAAGCTGGATTTCCAGACAGCCCCCAACTCCAGCTTGATCCTGTGTCAATTATTCTGGGTCATCATCATCAGAAATGTCAGACTCTGAGTCTGTAAAAATGGCCTTCTCATCTTCATCTGGCTCTGGCTGCAGCAGTTCTGCAACCTCATCTGCAGTAAATCTGTGAACAGCCGTACGCTGGATAAAGAAGATCCAAAGTACAATATTTTCAAATGCACATCAATAGCTAACTAGTTATACTAATTTTTTTCATTATTCTAACAAATAAGGTACTCACTCTCAAAGTAAGCTAAACCTAATCAAATATTATGTACCGTTCACAATTTTCATCAAATATGTTTTGGGGTAATGTTAGAACGATTGGAAAACAATACATACATGTACTGAGAAAGAGAGGGATGAGATCTGTGCTCAGCTGTGAACAGTATTTTCTTTTACCTCCAAATGCTAAAACTAGGAAATGCATGTGGGTCGTGTGTAAAGTAGGGGGAGAAATACAAAAGCTGTGCTTATTCATATCATAAGCAAGGAAAAATGAAAATGATTATTTGTTCTAAACAAAAGCAAGTTTTTTGTCACATAGTTGGAAGAGTAACTGATTAAATTAATTAGTTTCAAAGATATATCATAGAAACACGGAGCTATATAAGAAATAACATAGAAAATGAATATGGGTCATTTTGGACCCATGCTGTGCATTAGAGGGGTACTGATACAAAAATGTGTTTTGTTCAAAAAAGAAAGAAAGGAAAAATAAAATAATCATGTATTATAGTAAAAAACCAGGTAATTGAGGAATACCTTGACTACTAAATAATGAGAATAATTTATTGCAAAGATATCAACAATAAAAACTCAGCCGGGTCACTTTTGACCCATGTTATGCATCAAAGGGTTAAGATAATTAAACCCTGCATGGTCACAAGCTCTTCATGAGGTGTTTAATCCATGAAACCACAGACAGATTTAGAGTCCTGACATTTATTTTTTTAAAATCTTTTTTAAATTATTTTTTCCCTCAAAGTAAATTTTTAAAAATATTTTCAGGATAATAATATTTCATGATTGGAGGCTATGTTGTGAATGATTTGGAGCTTATTACATAATTGACTGTTTATTGTCCAGATGCTCAGGACCCTTTCCTTTTAAAGATCGTTTTGATTTTCTTCTTAAATTGTTCACCTAATAGTGTTGTCCCTGAAAAGTTTTCAGAAGTGTCAACCCTTTTGCTTCTGTTTTGAGTAATATATGAGCAGAATGTCTTTTATATTTTATGATCTAGAAATGTTTATTCTAAAAAGAAATTCAATCATTAATTAAGGGGGAAAAATAAACTGGAAAAAAGTTGTTTAATACATTTAATTTCATTAGGCTCTGCTGCACATGTAAAAGGTAGGTAAAGATGATTTTGCAAAATTAAGAAAATTGTGAAAAACCTGAGGCCAACAGCAACAATGTCCCCTCATAATAGTCAACGTTATAACAATCTGTCTTTAATGCGTCTAAACCCGTTTCAGTTACGTTTCTGTGAATTGGAAAGTGTTAAAAACGTGAGCCAATTTAGAGAAACCTGTTGGCAACTGATTTGAGAAAAAAGAGAACTGCACATTCTGACAAATTTAAAGAATCCCCAGAAATAGATATTACCTTTTATTCATTAAATTCACTGTAATTCAAACTTTTAAAAATAGCCAATTTTCTTACAAGTTTGTGTCCCCAGTGACTCGAGCTGTATGATATTCATTATAATACATTTTTATAATAAGCGTTTGAAAACTTCCCTTCAAACAAGCAAAGAGAGTGAGAAAGAATTTTCTTTAATGTGAAGGATTCATTTAATTACATGAGTTTACGTGAGGCANAAAAACTGCAAGGCTAAGAGTGAATATTTCCCCCAATCTGGTGATCCTTTGATAAAACATGGCTGTGTTGCTCATTTGCTCTTATTAAAGTCAAAATTCTCAGTTCAAGTTAGCAGAAGTCACTGGAAGCAGCTAAATGAATCTGAATCTGCAGTTCTCTTGCTTTCTGTCTTGCTTGTGGGCTTTTTTTTTTTGTGCTAAATTAAGAAAAAAGAAAAATAGGAGTCGACTTTGTGCTTTGAATATGATTGCATACACCGGTAGTGCTCAGTGTCAGTGTGCTCTTTTGCTTTGCTCCTGTGGTTTTGGCATGTTTTGCATTTTGTCCGCCTGTTTGTGACAAGTTGATTGTTCAGCATGCAAATGCAAACAAACAGGGGATGATAGCAAGTCGGGTGAAGGAGGTCACGTAGGTTAGCTGTCCCTCACCTGGACTGGGGGGGGGGGTGATCCTCTGTCTGGCACTCACAGCTGAAAGGCACCCAGGCTGGCATGATGGGTGAGCTTTCTGACTGTGTGGGCAGGGTGGGGGAAGACGGAACACTGCTTTATTGAGTCTGTTCAGTTTCTTCTACTTGCGCAGGGTGGCGGAGTATTCATATGGCAACCAGAAGAAGTCCAGCAAGAAGAAGAAACTGAGCAAGAACGACATCCGCCTGGTGCCCCGAGACGTCGAGGAAACAGACAAGATGAATGTGGTGAGTTGCTCATCTCTCACCTCCTCGCTCAACTACTTCGACTACCACCAGCAGAGCCTGCCGCTGGGCTGCAGGCGCTCCGAGAGCACCTTCCTCAACGTGGAGAACCAGAACTCACGCAATGCAGCTCCCAACCACGGCTATCAGCACCCATTCACAGGGCAGGGTCACCAGCAGCCAGACCTCATCATCAACGGCATGCCACTGCCAGAGGTGAGATACAATCCAATGTGCTCTGTCCTTGATCCTTGGCTGGACTGCTTTAGCTGTCAGGACTAGAATTTTAAAGAAATGCAGAATTCCCATGATTTTGTGCAACCTAACATCAAATATAGACTTAGCTTTGGACATTTTGTTCATAATTTACTACAAATAAAAGTCTCATTGATGCATCTGAATCATAACAAAGCAGAGAAGCTAGGCTGTGAGTTTAATTCAACACATCCCGAGCTCTAGTCATATCTGTTGCACCAAAAGCATATAGTGTCAGTGGGAAAAAAAAAATGTTGCTGATGGAAAAGCTGAGCTATTTAAAATGGGAATGTGTCAGTCGAGTGGAATCCTTCAAGGCATTTCAAGGTGCCCAAACAGTGGAGCTGACCTGTAATGAGAACGCTTTGCCAAGCAGAATTTGGAGCCCTGACAAAGTGGATTATTTGGCCCCTCTTACTGCACTTGTTTTCTTTCTTCTTCTTTTTTGTGTTTTGTTTGTGTGTGCTGAGCTGCTGCAAAACGAGCAAGAGTTTGTGCACCTGCCAGATGTATTGACTCGGCTAATCAGCTTCACCACACATCATTTCAGGTGCTAACAGAAAGAGTAATCATTGCTTAAATCTGTATGTCGTCCATTTGGCTGCAGCGTTGCCGCATGGCTGCTCAGCACAGCGAGCCATTGAATTACCCTGACATACCACGCGTGGCTCCAGCAGAGCAGTGAGCGTCTGACTTGAAAGACTATTCAAGCTGACAGGTGTATGCCGACCAGCTGATCTTTAGTTTATAGATTTTTGTATGTATGAACTCCTCTCTTGGATTCTTTTGGCAATCTCCACTCTTTCTGTCCGTGACCCACTTTCCTCATGGGAGAGAGAGAGGGATATTTATGTTTGTGTGTTTGTGCATGTGTGTGCAGAGTCAGGATGTGCATCAGTCTTTGTGTTTTTTTTTATGAGTATGTGTGTCATGCTTACTCATACAGACAGCAGCGAACACACTCCAGCTCAGTGTGCACACACACAGACACACACTGTCGTGAAATTGATGAGTCCAATCTCCGTTTGACATTCAGTGAGGAGAGAGTGGGGTGTGTTGGCTTGGGAGAGGGGGTCTTAAAACAAGAAACGCAAGATGGATATTGATATATTGACTGGATGATCCGGAGAGATCCAGGCACTATTGGATGCTGAGGGGTCAATGAGACCTACTTACAGGCATGCTGATTTACTGGGCCTGTCTGAACCGCTTGCTGTGAGTGTGTGTGTGTGTGTGAACAACACAGGTGGAAAGTACAGGAAGTGTTGTGGGGTGTTGTCTTGTGGTGTTATGCCGACATGAGGGATTTGGCACATGCAAGCAGCAACCCGTATGCTGCGATTGTGTTTGCTGGTAGCGAGTGCTTTGCAGCACTTTGCAGCTACTCCCCAGCCAAAGAAATAAATGAGGATGTGAGCACAGAAAGATATCAAAAAATTTTCTGCTCTATTGTGCAACTGTGGCTGGAGCATCCAATAAAAACCACATCAGGCAGAGGATTAGGGATCCCTGTATTGGTTTCAGCTAAAGAAAAAAAGGAGGAGAAGGAAATAAATACGGGGGAAGATTGATTTTGATGATTCATTATGCAAAGCCTGAAGTTGCCTTGATAGAGAGGTAAGATAGGGAATCCGTAGTCCTACTGCCAGGTGTCTTAGCCCAGACCACATTTTCTCATTTTCTTAGAAGCATTTGATTGGCTTGATAGAGGCTGGGGCTATTTAGCATGCAGCTTCCACTTCTCTCCTTCTTACACTTGATGTTGACAAACATCCCTTTGACCCAGTCTTTGCACATTTTATCTGGACTGTGAAAAGAAGAGTGTGTGTATGTGTGTGTGTGAGAGATTGGGAAAGTAGGGGGGGAGTGGTGGCATGAGCGTAACCCTGCACAACACCAGTTGTCATTGTTTTCCTTCCTCCCCACTGTGACATTTGCAAGAGGCAGAAGCCATCCAGTGAGTGCAGATGTTGCTCTTAAATAAAAAATGTGTTTGGTCTAATTAAAATGGCATTTATAGAACAAACAAACAGCAGTGAAATAACTGATAATTGTGTTGATACAGTGAGCACGCTCAGGCTTGAATCCACTTGACTCTACAAGTCCTCAACCCGGATCCCGTTGACTGGTCAGGTGTGGCTGAACTGTGGTGATTATTGTAACGGCTTTATGCCCAGAAAATGTTGTCATCCAAGCCTGTTTCATTTATCTTCATTAGATGAGCATTTCTTTCTTTTACACCACATGTTTGCTTATTTTCTAACAGGGAGGTTTGTAGTTTTTATGGTCACCTAAATGTTTTTGTTGGGTCATAAACTCAGTCTTTGTTGGTGAGTATTAATGTGAAATTTGAACCACGGATTGAGAGATGCAATTAAAATAAATGTTCTATACTTTTATACATTAAAATAGTTTCATTATCCTAAAAGCTGTTTATAACATTACTGGTGTAATTACCCACATTATGGATTATTCTATTCATCACATTTTTTTGGTAACATGCTGGTGAAGGTTCTCATTCATCCAGGTCATGGTAATCCAACAAGTGTTTGAAATAAAGGCAGCTGGACTTCTTTGGTTAGTTGTTTAGATGATGATGATGATGAAGACATCTTCAAAGAACCAAAGAAGTCCAGTTGCCTTTATTTAAAACACTTTTTGGACTTTTTAGTAACCTTAACTTTAGACTAGGGGTGTCCAAACTTTTCAAGTTGGGGGCCAAAATCTCCAGTTTGAAAGTCTTCATGGACCACAAAAATGTCATTTTAGTTTATGTTTTTATAGGCTTTTTTTTTTATTTGTACCACTCAAAAAATAATCAATAAATAGTCCTGTGTGTTTGCCTTAGTAAAAGAAAAGCATTGAATTCCCTGGATTTGATTGGTCAATTTGTTTTCTGGTTTCTTGAAAATAAATTCTAGTTTGTTATCAGTAATAAGAACAGGATCTGGGTCCCTCCCTCTCCCATCAGTAAAGCATTTAGTCAGGTTATATGAACGAAGCTCACACATCTGCTTTTGAGTAAAAGCGAGTGTTTGTGGTTCTATTTACCAGAACATTTTATTAAAAGAAAAACCTGGTCTAAAAAAAGACCAATTCTTTGCATTGAATTTAAACTTTCACATTTAAAAAAGACAAATTTTAAAGGAATAAATTCTTTCATTTTGGAAATGTAGTTGAGGGCCTCAGTAAATCACTCAGAGGGCCGCAGGTGGCCCCTGGGCCGCATTTTGGACATGCCTGCTTTAGACATTGGCCGATTCAAACCAATTTTGAGGAGAAATCCTTAACAAATGAGTCGAGTCAGACTCATAACCCAACCCTGACCCAGTGCTGTCACCAAACTAACTCTAACTGGGTTGGATTTAACCCAGCAGTTATTAGTGTGATTGATCCAAAGTGGTGCTCCTTTGTTAGTTAAATGTTATTAGTATCCTGCTCAAATCTGAGCAGTTAGTCGAGCTTTTCATCCTGAAGACGAACCATAGTGATGCACGGTCCAGCATGGCCAATATAACGGTGACAGGCCTCCCCCAGGACCTCATACCTCCAGTCGCATTGTGTACATTGCATTCCCTTGTGAGAATGTAAACTAGTGCATACCTCCTTGAACATCACTCTGTTGTTTTTAAAAGCATCAGCTGTGAGATGTTTGTTAGACCTGCCTGTGGTAGCACTAATATAAATGCTCACAGGAGAATAGAGCTGTCTTCCATGGCTTAATTATAGTGAATCACTTGGTGGGGGAGACAATTATACAGTAAAGCAATGGCCTTTGGCTAGAATGTGTTTTTGAATTTGTAACGTGCACTAAAGCTTCTCCCACCTGTGAATCCAGATAATGAGCAAAGCAGGAAAAAAAGAAGAAGAGTGATTTCACTTTATCGATTAGACTTATTCGGGCAACGGAATGTATGATTTGTCTTTTTTCGAAGTGCGATAAAACCAATTGGAAAAGGGACGATGAATGAATTTTAAAGAGGTTGTTGGTCACTGCGCTGGATTGTGTGTTGTGTGTTTTTTTTTTTTAGTATTCACTTGAGCGCGTTTCCCATGAGGAAAAGTTATTTGATAACTGAAGCATTCTTCCTCCAGATGCTCACCACGTTTGTTTTTCAAATGCGCTGCTGTTGCATAAGCCTTTAATTATTTTAAGTCGTATGCCAAAGTGACAGAAAAACATTCAGACGAAAATTAAGAACGCGTTCCTCGGCCAATCAAAGAACGCCAAATGAGAACTGAAACAAAACGACTAACAAGTCTCCACTAGCCCTCTTCGTTTCTATTTTTGTTCTTTTTCTCTGTAAGTAAGAAAGATGTTTTGATATTTATGAGTGAGAGACGACGGGGAGTGGTTCCAGTGAGGTAGCATATCCCTCTCCATTGCTTCACATCAGGACAATATGCATGGGAGCATTCAAACGTGTCATATTGAGCATGCAAAATAGATGTCATGCTGTCAGTGCATACCACACATCTGTTAAACTGCCAATCTCCCCCTACACAATCACTCATGAATACGCACGCAGACATTACAATCCTTTTGTGCTGCCACATTTATTTGAAATATGGGTTGGGACATTATCATTTGCATCATTATAAGAAATCTCAGAGAAGCAGGAAAAAGGAAGCAAAAATAATCAAAGACTGCTGAGATTCTACATTTAACGTACTTTGTTTGTGTTGGTGTGATTATGTTAGCACAAAGTTAAAGATGTGTTTAGAGCATAATAAAATTGTTTTTTTTTTACCCTCTTCTTGTGCTTGTAAAAATGCTGCTTATTTATAAAAGTTTCTATTTGCATAATTATTTCCCCACAATGTTTTCAGCGTATGCAGTAGCTGATCTTTTCTGCTCATCTTATAATAAAAACTACATTAACATTTGAAAAGTCTTGCATAGTCACAGTGGAGATTGAGAGTATTTATTCCAGCTGCATTTCATGTCTGCAGACTGTATCTGGCAGAGCTGTTTAGCTTTTGTTTTGTTTGTTGTCTCGAACACGCCGTGATTGACGTAAAGTGGAGGACATCGCTGCTGGTTGAAAGTGTCACGGGTAGAGATGAAAACAACGCAAAGCAGAGCAGCACAAATTGAAAGCTAATATCATCTTGTCCCATCTATTGTGTTGTGATGGATCCATGCGTTACTGCAACCAGAGACATCAGGAAACGCTTCTAAAATGTAAAAGTTGATCATTTTCTATTAGCTTTCAGAGCCAGTGTTGTGTTTTCCTGCTAAATGAAAAGACAGTAAGTGAGTTAATGGCTAAACATCTATTTTTTTTAAAGCTTCAGATGCTCACTAATTGATTGGCAGGTGAATCTGTTAATTATTCTAAGACGGTGGTTTTACACACGCTGCTCTACAAAAAGCCATTGTTTGCCAGGTGAGGTAAAGCTGTCCGTCAAAAGTAAATTAACAGTTTGACAGTGATGTATACACTCGGAGCCATCCGCTGCTGGCTCCGCCCACCGTATTTAACACACAGCGTGGATGTGGCTAAGGGTCATTGAGTGACATTACTCAACAAGATTGTTTTCAGGTCGCGCGCAACCAGTGCTAGTTTAACACTCGGTTGGATTTTTATAGCCCTGACCCCAACCCACAACACCCCATCACTGCATGTCACTCTTAATGTTGGTGAGGTACAATGAAATGACATAACATCCTCAGGCAGCCAGTCAGAAGCACCCAGGCCCGCCGGGTTGCCACCCCTCTTGTTAGAATCAGAGCATTCAGCCAGAAGAGCTCAACGGTCCAAACACATGACTGACAGCATCATGTCACTGTGTATATGTGTGTGTGTGTGTGTGTGTGTGTGTGACTTGCACAGGCTGTACAGGGTTAGGAAAATAGCAAGTCCTTACAAATTGCGTAGAGATGTGTTAGCAGAGAAGCAGGGAGAGAGATCTATTTATAGAACACCAACCTGTATTTCTGCTGCCTGAAACGTGTTGTTATTATTTTTCCTGTAAAATTCAGTGTTCGAATGAGGACAGGATTATTTTCCTCAAATCATACTGACCTTTTCTGAAAGCAGCCATCTTCCTTTTGCACTTTTGTATTGCACAGTGCTCATTTGCCTTAACCGCCTGCCCTCTTTCTTCTAAATCTCAAACTAAAATCATTAAGTGTTTCAAATTCCTTCACTGCAAATTAAAACAGTATGCACAAGTATATAAAAAAAAGAAGTTAAACGATCCTCAACCTTGAGATCATTTTATTTGATTTAGAAAAAAAAGCGTTAATAGAAGAAACCAGTTTAAATGAGTTTTAAAAGCTCTGTCAAATAGGCAGAATTGGCTTCCTTGTAAACCCATTAAACATGAAAGGAGGGGGGTGGGGAGCCAAAAATAGTTACATAATGGCTGTAGTCATCCAGCAATTTATGTTGCAGGATCTTTATAGGACGCAAATCTAAATGCAAGAAGAGGTATAATGGTGTTGGGCTTATAGGTTGATGGGTCCACCCGCAAATGAGAAAAGGCTAAATGGAGTGAGGGAAATGGACGTAGTGATGATGTTTATCGCTGGGGAAGGGGACATCATTACGTACCTTGTTAAGCCCTGCAAGCAATGCTGCGTGGATGTAATTACCCATTTAAATTAGTTTCTCGCAACAAATTTTTTTACATTGAACTCTTCAGCACAAATACACCACATTGTCTTTTCTTTAATGGAGATCCTTCAGTGCTCGCGTCCCAACAGAGAGGTGAAAATGCTTCATCAACACAGGTGTTTGCTGAAGTGGTCAGTTGCAGGGTTTTGCACATTTTTGCTGCGAAGTCTGTCAACAATTCTGGCAATTTGAAATGATTTGGGGACAGTGAAGCATATTTAACCTCCTAACTGGCAGGTCAACCACTTCACATTGTAGTCTCTCTATCTTATGCTGAACTTAACTAATAAAATACTAGAATAAAAAAGAAATCTGGCAGTGCTTGAATGAAACATTTCTTACATTATTGTTTTTACATGATATTGTAATCCACATTGCCCCAAATAAACAAAATAATTAATAAAATTCACATTTTCTTCTTATTTTTTCATGGCGTGACCTTAAAGGGTTGATGCATTTCAGAACAGAAACTTTTGATGAGAACGCTTAAAAATATGTAAAAAAACCAACCCCCATCACTACTATCTCACATTAATTCAAATGTTTCTGCCTGTGGTGGAAATGCCTTGTATTTACATTAATGTATGATAAAAAAGGTCAACTTACACATTAGGAAACTCTTGTTCAAAAAATCTATTTGCAGTAGGAGCTCATTTCAAATGTGCTCCCCTCCATCCCTTAAAGGAATCCCCATATATTCTATGTTCTTATGTTTAATTGTAAATGCTTTAGTCCCCCATTGCATATAATAAAGACATTGCCATTTCATTTGGTAAAACTTCATTCTTTATTATTTACTGTGAAACAGCCAAAAAAACAAACAAAAAGAAAACAAATTAAGCAGTAAAAAGTGATTACTATTCTCTTGTAATGATAATCATGTTTGTCCAAAACGAACATCATCCAAATGCGCAGAGAGAAAATTAGAATTTATGGATATCTGCTTTATAATTGTGTTTTAGAGCCCGTTCTTCGACTCACTACAGGTTGCTAAACTTGTAACCACGTTATTGTGAAGAGATTTCTCAGGCTTTTTGTGTCCCTGAGCACCGTCGCGCTGAATGATGGGGAAATGGGGGTTGGGGGGTACGAAACAATACTCGCTGTGAACGGAAACTTTTCCAAGAAGCCAGCTCTGACACCAGGGATGAGTGACCTTTCCAAGTGTCCTGATTTTTTTTCTTTTCTTTTTTTTTTTTTTGCTTAAAACAAAGCGGGAGCAGGAGGATGTTAGTTAGCATTTCCCCCCCATCAGATTAAATGTCAACTTCTGCATGCATAATTGTAGAATGGAAGGCAGGAAGCCTTAAAGTGATCCAATTTGCTGCTGGAAACATGAATCCCAGACTCGGATATTTGCAGCCCTGCAGATCGTTCCAGTGCTTTCAGAATCTGTGTGTTTGGGTTTCACCTTCTTTACAATAATTATAACATCGAGTGACACCAAATCCAGCTGGAAACAAAAGAATGATCCTTTTGTCACATGTCTACCTTTTAAAAGAATTTAACGAGGACGGAGCAAACAAAAGGGAGCAAACCTCATTGTGTTACTCAGACAAATGCTGCATTATACCTTTGCTTTGTTCACTTCAGTAGTGGAGCCGTCTCTCCAGTTTTTCCTCTCCTTTCATTCCAGCGAATTCATACAGTGCTTTTGTTTCTAGACGTAAACCTGGATTTGCATTAGGGAGTGCATGTACGGGCTGTTTGATGAGCGCACAGGATGTTGGCAGGCCAGCCGCTGTAGCAGCAATATCAGGCGCCTCAGAGGCATGCAGCAGCATGGCTGGAGGAGCAGCAGGGTAGCGTAATTGTGCATTGTTCATCCACAGAGCTGAGGCAGAGCATGTAATGAGCCTTAGCATTTTCACCCAGCAAGCCTAATGGGCTATGACCAAGTGTAGGCCTCTCGGAGCCCTCGCGCTCCCTCTGCCCTGTGTGGCCGGTGTCTTGGGCCTCTGCTTTTCTTTTCTCCCGCTCCCCCATTCTTCTCTGCCCGATCAGTGTGAGCAATTCCGTCACCCCTGTTATCCGGCTCCTTTATCTCTGCTCCTTCTCTATTGTGCTGCTGTCTGAGGGGATGGTGGGACCCCTAATGTGTGCAGTGTGTGGCTCCCTTTTCCTCATTCACGACGTCTGCAAACCTCTAAGTCTGATTCAGCCTGACGTAAATCAGAATAGCTCATTGACGGCGCTCGGAATGCAGCATGATTACATTAAAAACCCAAACACTGAATACAAATAAAAGTTCAGGGGAGAATTTGCTGATGTTAGTTGTAGGGGATTTGTTGTTAGAACTCGGCTCATTTTTCCATCAAAGGCTGTTTTGCATTTTGATTATCTAGTTTTCCTGAAAGCAATTCAGGTGGACCTGTTTTTCACTCCGGTTTGTTTTCCTGGGATTAGGGCTTTTACGAAATGCCGAGGCATATTATTTACACCCATATCTAGTTTCCACAGAGGCGGGGAACCATTTCTTTGCTTAAGTAATACCGGGTCGAGTTGGAAAGACAAGACCGTGGGTTTGTGCAATACATTGCAGACACTCTTGAGAGGGTGTGGAAGTAGAAAACATCACAAATGATATTAGTGATAATTGCCTTGCAAGGGACAGCTTCACCTACATCTTTGTGCTCAGTACTGAGGGAGGCAGTGTTTTTTAACTTTCCCCTCATATCCATGTTTGGAAGCACCACAGCACATGCAGTCGAATAAATAAAAGAAAAGTGTTTGGCCTCTGTCAGACTGAGAACTGAGTGCTGAATATTCCCCAACCTCCTTGGCTCAGCTGCTCCCAGTTCAGATTTGTGGAAGCCAGTGAGCAGAGAAAGCAACATGTCTGTACTTGTTAAGGGGAAGATTGCTTCTAATGTCTGCGCTTTAATAACGTAGATTGACTCCTCCTTTGGGGAGCACGGCAGGAAGGTTGCTAAGGAGCCGAGTTCATGATGCTTTCATCTGGTCCAGGAACCGTTACATCAAAGCCCAACATGTATAATACATTCATGTACATGCCAGCGCACACAGACATAAACACTGCGAGTAGATTCTGGCTTTTAGCTTCTTAATATTCTCATAGGTCGGCCAGAAGGAGCTGCTTAAAAGCTTCAGATATTTACATTTTTCTTTGGTGTCGTATTTAGATGAAGATTTGTTGAAAGGAGAGCTTGTGCTGATCTTAGAGTCTCCACAGCCGCAGGTTTTTATTAATTAAAAAAAAACAACAACGTCTAACGCCAAACCAATTACACACCAGTCATTATGTTTAGTGCAAAGGATGCTTTTTTCCTCCTCTTTGTACTCGGCTAAGCCGAGCAGCAGCTGGCTCAAGCTTTAAACCAAATATGTTGATTTAATCATGTTATTTATCTAAAAAAAAGATGTTCAGTATTTTTATTTCATCAATGCATTGCATTTAGCTTAAATCTCCCTCTAAGTTGCCAAAACGTCATCCGTGTTCTCCAAATGCTAATGTGTGGCTTCCTCTTTTGTGTTTGCGTGCGATAGTACAACATGCAAAATACCAGTAGTGTTGAGGGAGGACACACATGGGAGTAGTGTTCTGACTATTCATTTGTTCACTACCCAGTAATGATTATTTTAGCCTCTAAGCTGCAGATTTGGCCTTGTTTTGCTGTGGGAAGCAGCATCAGCAGGGACGGAGCAGCAGCCTTGCCCTCACTGAGAAGCTTGTCCGCGGCTAAGCCGGTTGGCAACGGGAGTCAGGTATACAACATGGACAACATTTTGAGTGTAGTCACAGCAGCTCAGCTGGGGAGTGAAGAGGGAGAGAGTGATGGTATACCTTTATGTGGGGATGACTCGGGTTTAGCGACATTTCCTTTGTGGAATGGTGCGACGGCCGAGTGTGAAAATATTCTAATTATAGACCTTCGTCATCTGCCTTGTTTTTAGGGCTGGTAACAAGCCAGTTGCCAGCTTGCATGAGCAACTGCAGAAAGCTGACTTTTGGTTTAATTTGGAGGACTAGTTATAATCCAGACTAAATCCCCTAAAGATGAAGCCTCACCCCCTCCTCCTCCCACCGCTGTTGGATTACTGGAGTGTCTTTAAAAGGATCAGGACATGCTTATCACTGCTTCCCTCAATTGTTTGGGTCTTCAGAAGCGGGGGGTGTCGAGGCTCCATCATCCCTCTGTGACCACCACGGTTATGAGTCATAGAGATTATTCATCTGACAACTGTAGATCAATGATAATCACTCTTTATGGTTCCTAAACTCCCGCAGCCACAGAGACATATGGATCCTAGCATATGCCTTGGCTCCCGACTCGTAAATTTCATCAGCAAACTCCATCTGACTGAAGAAAAACTGCTAAATTTAATGTCCAGCAGAACTCTGTGAGTTAGGCTCTTGTTAGTTTTAATTACTGTCACACCATACGTATATTAACTACAGACACAGAGGCTTCAGCTTTGTGTCTGACGAAAAAAAGAAATAAAGATCCTTGAATTTAAGAAAACAGAATTTGTGCCAAGAGAAAGTAATCAAAGCTACAAGAAATATTTCAAGATATTTCTAAGACAAGTTTTGTTAACACATTTTAACAGGTGGATGCTTTACTCACCGCTGATAGAGCTGCTCCTGCAAGGTTATCATGTTGTATTTGCTTTCTATTTCTGATTTAGTTTCTCTTAAAATAAATATTTTTTTTTATGTTAAGACATGTTTCGGGGGTTACTGGGCTGACACATAAGGATAGATCCTGTCCAAGAAATAATCTGGCACATACTTCTCCTCAGAACTTGCTCATTTTTACACTTCTTTTTATGCCAGATAAAAAATATTACTTGCAACTTTTAGATAGGCCTATCGGGGATTTTTCTTTTTTTATTTAGAAAAATTCAGCCTTTTATCCCATTTCCACTTTGATTGCTAAGCTAAAAGTCTAGTGGCGACAGATTCATGCTTAAATGTTCATGTAGATTTTATAATTTTGGTTGCAGCTTTTCAAAAATCTTTAAAGGGACAGTTAAGGTTTTTTAAAGTGTTTTTTTTTTTTTTTGGAAAGGTCCTAAAACAAGCTGAATCTAGGAAACGTCATAGCGGTTCATACAAATGCAATTTAACCAACTGACATAGCTGTAAAAATAACAAATGATTGGAATTTCTCCCAAAATAACTATATGATACAAGGTGATAACAGGCTAAGATGTTTGCATAAACTGCAACGGAATTTATTTATATTTCTCCAAATTAGAAAAAAAAAGTATAACCTTGTCCCAAAAACCCACTTTTAAAAACACGATGTGTCTCTTTACCTACTTAATTTCTGTACAACAATCATAATAAACTGTATTTCTAAAAAAAAAAGTCTAGAATCAGTGCAAGTTTTTGCTGTCGTTTGTTTTTGAGGTTGGGTCGACTAAAAATCCCATAAAAAGTGAAAACCACTGAGCTGTAAAGCAGCCAACACGCTGCACATGTGACAGACAGAAGCTTCAGAAAAAATAGCCCGTCCTATCAGTTTAGAGCCGTTTGTATCTCTCACTCCTAAAGAAGTGTTATTTGGAGTGGTGGGAGTTTGGAAAGGAGGTTGTGATGCAGCAGTGAGACCAATCCAGCTCACATAAGCATATGTGTTGTTTGAGATGCTATATTTAAGCACGAGGTTGTTGCTTATCTCGTCGGGGTGTGATGGTGGTGAGGCGAGGGAGCTGAGCAAACTCCTGGTGGACCCAGGCTGTGAACCCTGAGCTCCACGCTTAGGAGCTGCAGAGAGAGCCAAACCACATGGGGGAGCATAGAAATAGAAGCAACTTGGTGTGCGTGCTTGTTTACCTTTGTGTCAATGTTTTTGACTTGGCTCATTAACCTGTGCACCTGGGTGGATCAGAGGATCTCTGTCTTTCTGTCTCTCCCTCTCACTGTCGTTCAGAATTAATAGCGTTGACTAAAAGCACACGTAAACACTTCAAAGATCTAGCCAGTGAGCAGATGCAACATAAGTTGACGGGGCAGCTATCGCACCTCCATAGCAGTGAATCGATTTTAGCCGATACCAGTTAACACATAAACCCTGTAGCACTTTCCTCAAATCTAATCATGGATCCATTTAAAGTGTGTTAGCCGGGAGTTCGCTTGCCATTGAAATGGGTTCTCATTTTCTAATATTTTTGAGAGCATTGGCTAAAAATGAGGCAAGTGCAGCGGTAAAGTAACAACCATACGCCCTCCGTCTCTGGAAAGGGAAGGAGATGCCACGTTAGTTCATCCTACCCACCCCCCCACCCTCCTATTACCCATGCAGTCAGCATCCTCTCTAAATTGTTTTGCGTGACCTTTGCTACAGTAGTTCTAATTATTACCATCACACAGGCCCTGTAAGGCACACAGCTAATTATGCTGGATTTATCTGAAGGGACATTGGTGCCATTCTTCATAGGCGTGTCTTGGCTACCGTCATTGCGGGTGATCTAAACCAAGAATAAGGTTAATTTGGATAATACAGTAATTGTAATTAGAGTCACAATAATTACAAGCGTAGTTTAATAGCAATGAGGACAAGTCCATTAGTAACAGGGATCCTAATGAACTTGTTGCGCGAATGCAATACCTTTATGTAATTGAGAAGAATGGAATTGCCAAAAAAAAAAAAGCTCAGTGAGGGTGAGAAATGCTGTGTAGTGTGCATAATGACATTATTACTGAGCCAGATTGTTTCTGTTTCCTTCCCATTGCTCAGAATGCTTGACAGTGGTAACTGAAAGATGTATTTTCAAAGGCATTGTGGGATTATCCGTTAATGTAGGTACCAGGACCTGTAGTCATCGCATCTCATAAAGAGTTGTAACTAGAGGAAGCAATATTTTTCAAAGCTCCGACATGAATAAAGAGGGGCAGTTGGAGCCGTCTTTTGGCTGGCGGGCAACTCGTGTAATGAGCCTAAGAGGGTTCCAATTATTCCACTTGCGATCAAAACGGAGACGGAGATTACTTCTCTTGCCTCTTTTTTCTTTGACATTTTACACAGTAACATCTTTTGATAGGGGCTGGGGGAGAGAGGGAGAAAGCGATTGCCAGGGAGAGTCTGATAGTCTTGAACAGTCTCCAGCAGTACGGCCCTTTCTGTCTAGCAGAGACGAGGCAATGCTGTCGCACATGTTTTTTCTTTATTCTTTTTTAAACGTGTTTGCAATCTAGTCCATGCTACATTAGCTTTCTGAGTTTTTTTTCTCTTTTTACCTGTGCAAGACTGAGAGGATATAACCCTACACTCTGGCTGCGGCACACTTGATGGCTGATCACCACCATATTTTTCACAGAGCGATTGTAAATTGTGTGGCGGTACACAATTACTCACACTCTGCAGTTGTTTTCTGCTGCAGCTTAAGTTCCTTTCTTCGATTGTGCACAGAATTTATTTTTTGTACCTTTCCCAGATTACAAGTAAAAGCACATTAGATGTTTTGGGGGAACAACAAAAAAAAAGGATTTCTCTACTGTAGGACATCAAACTGTATCAGGCTTGGAGACATACATAATGAAAAAAAAGAGAACAAGATACAAACAATATTATGTTCCACGGCACTGAGACAAAGAGAACTCCGCCAATCTGCATCAGCACAGATAAACATCCACCCCTAAGATATGTTCTTAGTAGATAACAGCTTAGTCTGAGTGTTTGTAACACACAGAAGCACGAGCACACAAGTACACAAAGCAGAGCTTTGATAAGCACCAAAAATTACTACATGTTGTTTATGGAGGCAGAACAAAATGATTCAGGGTCTTCATTTCAAGAAATCAAGCTCAGGAGAGGAGGATGCAGGCTCTAAAATGCATGTCAACGAGGCGGATTCGACTTGATAATATAGTCGTTATTAGCGAGAAACAAGATATTCGCTCGTGTGTGTGTGCTTGTGTGTAAGTAATTGTGTGTGACTGAGATTTGAGAACGCAGTGTTTTGCTTTCCCATGTGGATCCACTGCAGGGGTACGAGGGAGAGATCCACCGTCTGTTGCTGTTTTCCGTGACCCTGTACATCCCCTACAGTGAAAAACGATGTTTGCCCCCAAAGACGGCGCTAATACAAATTAAATTAAATGAAGTCTGTGCAGATAATCCCTGTGTGTTTCAGCTGCTGAAATACCCCCACCCTCCCTCACGAATGAGTGCATCTGGACCCCTCTCCACCGGTCATGCTCTCAAGCTGCCAGACTCCCCCCTCAGACTTTCTGCCCTGCTGCGACCCTGTGTGTGTGTGTGTGTGTGTGTGTGTGTGTTAAAAAGACTGTTCTGACTCACACAGAGTTTATTCCCTTTCATTTGTTTTGCCCGTGTGTCTGCATGTATGCATTTCTTCAAAAAAGATTTATTTTTGTTTGCGTGTGGCTTACGCACGTCACAGAGATTTTTCTTGTTCTTGTCTTTTTTTGTTGTTGTTGTTGTTGTTTTGATCTCTATGTATTCACTGTTTAAATATAGGAAACAAAGCATTCTTATGTTCGCATGTTTTAGCTGTGTACTGAAAACGGTGTAATTGAAAGCGAACAGTGGGGCTGGACCACAAAGCGCCGGACGTTGTTTTGTAAAGGCTGCATCCTGATGGGGGTCTGTCGCAGTCCCGCTAACAAGCTGGATTTACAGATACAGTGATGATCTGCAGCTAATGCTCTGCTGTCAATCTCAGCACTGACAGCTGCTCAAAAGGACAATCCTAAATGTAAACCACCAACAAGCAAGATCAAAAAGACAGCCGAGCTCCCAACAATGGATCTTTAAAAGTAGTGTGATTGTTGATGTCAGTTTGAGGATCGATTAAGTATAAAGGCTCCTTCTATAATATGTTTTTTGGCATCAAGCCACATCGTCTGCCCCTGATTTAAGAACCAGCTTTGATTTGCGTGACTGAGTTTTAGCAGCTGGTGTACTCAGATATCGTGTTTAGTATTTTGTGCAAGATTGGAGGGTATTTTCGTGAGCTGCAGCTTCGGTATGAGTTTGTATGTTTGTGTGTGTGTGTTGCAGATCTGAGCACCTGCACACATGCCCTTTGAAATGCTCCGTCACCCCTCCATCCATCCAGCATGCAGTGTAAACACGGTTTGTTTGAGCGAGTGGCCTGGGGTTGTTAGATTAATGAGCGCTGATGAAGTTCCACTTGTATCCTAGGTGCTGCCTCCCCTGTTTGCTGGAGTGGCTGTGATGTGGTAGTGTGTCTGGAGGCGGTGACTCATTCCCTTTACCCAGTGTCAGATTAAGGCATGTCAATAAACAGACCCACTCAATCCATCTCCGAGTGACTGCATCCGCTCGCAGAGCCTCCCAGTCTGTAATGAGCTGCTGCAAATCTCCATCAAACTAAAATGTCTGGAAAGATGCCTTGTCACAGTGAGCAAGAGAAAAAACAGAGCGGGAGGGCAGGGGAGACAGAGTGACTACAGCTGCACCGCCATGAGTGGCAGCCACCTTTTAAGCTGCTGAGAGAAACTCCACCAAGATCCACTCCTCCACGCCAAAGAGCCGATTCCATCCGCGCGCGCAGATTCCTCATTCCTCTTGTCCTCGTTGAGTTTATTAAAAATTAATTCCTTGCTTACTGATTTCAAAAGTGAGTGAAAGTAATGCTGTTTATTCAGTCACTGCTCTCATGTAAGCATTTAAGGGGAATGTGTTTACATAATCTGCAGTGTTTCTGAGTGTTTATTTTTAAGGCCCAGCCCAGGGGAGGTAAGAGAAACCTTTGGGAATATCTTGTGCACTAATTTAACATGCCCCCCCCTCCTTCTCCTCCTCCTCCTCCTCCTCTCCTCAACACAGGCGGATGTAGGCCACAACTGAAGAGAGAAATTGCTATCTAGTGATTCTCTCAGTAAAATTAAAAGACTGCTAAAAACACCTTTTTGCAGGGGGGGGGGGGGGGGGGGGGG
>SSNR01000019.1:912130-938968 GCA_006937965.1 Callopanchax toddi | reverse complement strand
GGGGGGGGGGGGGGGGGGGGGGGGGCAGCAGGGGTCGGAAACCACAAAATCCTCCTGGATCGGGCAGTCTCCGTATATTTTCCGAAGTCTATCCGAGAAATTACCACCTACCTCTCTTGTGGCGCCATATATGCACATTAACGGATTTTGGGATGAGAGGAGTGTGAAAACTTTTCAGTCTGACACTCAAATTAAAGAAAATCCCTCAAGACTTGCCTGAAGGGGAAGTTCCTGTTATTTGAGTTTGATTGGGCTCCATGGGCTTTAGGAAAGTAAGCGGACTTATGCTTTGGGAAATGGCACTGATCTTCTCCCTCATCCTTTGAGCATGAATTGCAAAGACGTAGAGGGGTGTACGTTTTCTTTCCGACCTACAAAGAGAACGACTCTGAAAACAAATACAGGCTTGAACACTGACCAGGTGTTAAGTGAAACTCTATCCCCTCTTATGTGCCTGATTGAAGCAGTACACCCCCACCCCCCACCCCCATTCACTCTAATGGACACTATAACACTATCTGAAAGGCTTAAAAGCAGCGGTCTTGTATCTACAGACGAAGACAAAACAATAACACCGACCCCGGACGCCACGCAGCCACCAAACCCGTTGGTCCCGGGCAGTGAATCCCTGTAAGACAACAGCTCTCACTTAAGCCTCTTTAGCGTCAGCCGTCTCCGCTGGAATGCAGACGTCTGCAAACGGCTCCTATTATTTAAAATCTTTTCATCATGCTGAAAGGGAGGGAAATAGCTTTGACGTTGAGCAGCTCATGAATAATGAATGCCGTTTCTATCAATGTATGTATAATTCATCACATCTCCACTAACTGGACTTCTGTGGAGCCTGTAGTCCTGAGTGACGTGGAGACTGGTCTGCACCATTGTCTCTTTGCTTCGCGATGAAAGGCAGCAGCGTGGTCTGCAGATTTTATTTTTTCACGTGGGTGTGATGCACAGGTGGCACGAGCAACAGCACTTCCTCCTTCTTCCAGAACAGTGGCCGATTGTTTTTGGTCTGAATGGACAAATATTTGTTCGATTTCACACGGGAAGGCAAGAAAAATGAGAAGGAAACGCCAGCAGGAAGTGCTGTTGTGTTTCACATATCTGTTTCAGAAAACCTGCTATTTAGTGCACACACACACACACAATGCAGCTCATTTAACGCTTGCGGTCAGGGACATACGTGACCCCACGGCAGCATTTAGTTCATGGAGTTTATTCTTTCTCCCTCAGCTCATAAAGGCTGCAGAAACACACAAGCGGCAACAGAGCAAGGAAATCATTTGAAAAGCCTCTCGACAGAATCCCTTACTTTCAGAACATGATGGATTTCCCAATGAGCGGCTGGGTTTGGGGTGAACTTATGGGTGATGAAGTGAAATGATGCAGAGAATGTGGCAGGTTATTCGTCACACATGTACCCTTCTGTCACAATTGATTGTGTATAATTTGAGTTTGCAGGGGAGCCAGTTGATATTAAATGGTAACAACTCTCTGTATTCATCATACCGGGCCTCTTTTAGAAGGCAGAAATAGAAAATGTAATCCCATCCACATCCATAGCTGCGCCTCAGGCACTCTTTCACCCTTTTTACTGCTGATCCTCCCTCTGGGGCCTTGCCCTCTCTAAAGGAAGAGGGAAATCTATAATCTAGCAGATGGCACAGGGTCTATGGGAAATCTTATAATCAAGTTGAAGGTATTGATATTGGTCACCGGGGTAGAGAGCAAAAGGTCTGAGACGGTTGAAACGCATCTCTTTTCTTTTACCACACAAACAGCATATACATCCACCGTAAACAGGTGCATCCATCGTCTACATCGGGGGGGCGGGTCATGCTGACTGAATCCGAGCTCTGCTGGGTGCAGACCAAGAGGCGGGGACCTCGGGCGCCAGCACAGACTTGTGAGTCAGGGATTGTTGGAGCAGTGCTTTTGTGGCAAATGGGAAACAGAGTCTGTGTGTGCAAAAATCGGAATGTGCTCTAAGTAAAGCATTTCTTTGCAGCCAGTCACCTACAGACCCAAACACTCGCATAATCCTTTGCATCGTCACTGCAGAGTTTCATAAAAGCAGTGCACACACCTGCATCGTGTTTGTGTGCTGGCTACTTTTAATTTTTTTTTTTTTTGCTTCATTTTTACCCATCCTTTCGCTTTTCCACAACCAGACTTGATAATTGTGGCTGCTTTGTCTCGTAAACCCCATAAATGTCCTCCTCATCCTCAAGCTTAGCAATAGGAAATCAATAAAAAGGGACATTATGTGTAACATTTCCTTCCTGGGCAGAGGGGAGTCCAACCTCATGCTGCTCAAACGCAAAACAAAGCAGACAAATTTCTTCTGACAGTCTTAATTGATTCTGTCTCGTCTGTTGTTCTGTATGTTTAAACTGTGTGTGTTTGTCTGGCAGTAAGAGCATTCTCTGTCCACAAGACGCATGGCTGGATGGTCTTTAGCAGCTAAATTGATGACATTAAAGAGTTGTGTCTATGACAGACATGAGTGAGTTACTTCAGTAATCAGGTTTTCTCATTCTAGATGCTCAGTTTTATTATAACCCTTCATCCTCTCACTCGTATTAGGAGAAATGTATCTAAATGTTAAAGGGATATTTCAGCTATTTTGAAGGTTTCATATAAAGGTGGTAAATAATGACATCTCACCTGTTGTAGGTGGCTTTCTGAACAGCCTCTGTTCAACAGGACCGATGAGCTAACGGCTAGCCTGAGTGCAGCCATGTCCAAAGTGTATGGCTGACATTTTAAAAACAGCTTTAAAGTTTCATATCACCTTTTGCTTATATATCACCATCAATTTAGCATTACGTGATTATTTACCTATAGATGTTTGCAAAAGTGAATGTCAACAGCTGCTAAATGCTAAACAATGCTAAACAAATGCCCATCTGGTGCATCCATAGGTGAAATCTGGCAGGATCTTCCTAATATTTATGCTGATTGAATCTTGCAATGCAAAATTCACAGTCATGTAAAGGTTTATAAAGTAACATTCATGAACTGTTGGAAAATTTAGGGTGTTGGAGCTGTTTTTAAGAAATCTGATTTAGACATAGGCCCAACCCATCAGAAAATTTTAAATAGATCCAATTCTAAAGCAGATCGCTGCCATCTTAAAATGACTCCAACGTTCTAAATTTCATGCAAATGTTATTTTATGAACCTTTACTTTTCTCAAAATTTTGCATTGCACTGTTATTTTGGCAGGAATATCAGAAAATTACTACCAGACTTGACCTCTAGATGCACCAGGGGCTGATTTTTCATGCATTAAAGATCCAGATGATTCCATGTAAATAGTGCATTGCAGCAGTGTAAAGATTCACAACATTATTTTGCATGAACTTTTATGAAATTTAGGAGATTGGAGCCGTTTTAAGATAGCAGCATTACACTTTGATCTTGGTGGCACTAAGACTAGCTGTTGGCTCATCAGTCCTAAAGGATGTAAAAGCTATTTCTCTGAACTGAGGTCATTCACAAAGCCATCTACAGCAAGTAAACTTGTAGTTATTTATGACTTGTATACAGAAATACTTCAAATGGTGAAAAAACCTCTTTGATTTTGCATAAATAATTCATTCTATGCATTGTTTTGGCAGAAATAAATCTTGTATAAGTGAATTTGATATTTTCAGTATATTTTTAAAGTAAAAGCCAAAAAAAGCTGCCATTAAATTGAACTACTCAGTAAAAAACATCATGCTGATGGCAGCATATGTTTGTTTTTTCCAAAATTGCATATTGTTAATGCTCACCCTTTATATTTCTGCAGCTTGCATTCTGTTTTTAATTTACTGTGTTGAATCAGACTTGATGATACATACAGTAGACCAGCTGTGTGACTTTTTTTTCTCTCTTTTTCTCTCCTATCTGTGTGACATCTGCTGAACTTGTCGGGTGTTTACTGGTGTAACAACTGGCGTCTTCACCCCCACCACCCCCCCTCTTCTCTCTTGTGCTTCCCGTGCCCCCATACAATGAATACACTTGCATCCAGACTACCGAACCAATTGTCACGCTGGGAGGAAGGCAAATCAAATCTCACGGCAGCAACTAGGCGAGGAGATTGCTTTTCCTCTCAGTCACAGAGAAGCAAGTTCAGCGTCCCTGTGCCTCAGGTTTTGATGGAGAGAAAGAAGCAAAAGGGTGAAAAGTGGAAAGCTACCGGGCTGCAGCAGCTGGACTGTAGCTCTCCCGTTGGTCAACTTGCACCCATTTCCTCCCCATCCTCACCATTTCTCGCTTTGCAATCTCCTTCCACTTCTCCCCCCCTACCGCCCATCGTCCTGACACTGCCTATCAGTCACCCGGCGACACCAGGGACTACATTCCTGCCTGCAGATCTTTAGATGAAGCGGAACAATAATCATGGGGATAGAGTGACTCTGGCCGCCAAACTGGGGCCGCTCAGATCACAACAACACATTGTCCAACCTGATTAAGTAGCCATTTGTGGCATCCTCGCTGTAGTCGAGCAGTCCTCATGCTCTTGCCTGAAACTTGACCTCCCAGCAAGATATATTGACATGCCCTCCAATTTGAGGTTGGTCATAAATGTGAGGAAAGACATGTCTTTACAGGAAACCTGGGCTAGCGCATCTGATTCTGACTCAGAATAGGCACTGTTGACTCATCAGTGCCCGAGATCAAGCCCCCACATGATGATTTGTTTGTTTTCTTTGATGATTTGATAAATCAAGAAAACAAGCCTCAATCTTTGATTTGTTGAGGAAATGCAGTTTTGAAGAGGAGCTGAAGTAGAAGAGATGGTGACTCATATGTTCTGCTAACATTGTGCACCTGTGGGAGCGCTCCACGGAAGAACAGAGAGACAGAATCATTACGTAGACAAAGTAGATTTCCACTTTAGAACAGAAGGAAGTTTTAAGGAGGGGGGCTTGAACCCTTCCTTTCCAGGCTGCACCCTCCCAAAACATTCCAACCAAACCAATTACAGGCTGCAGCCAGAGTGACATTCACAAGAAATGTTCTATCTGGTCTTTTAAATGAAGTTTTCCTCTTGTTACTCATGCCTTGCGTTTTCATTAGCCTCTCAGTGGATGTGCAGCCACTGTGTCAGATGAGGCAGTTTATATTGTGAGCGCTGGGATCAAAGCAAAGCAAAGTGCAACGCAAAACATTATGCGCACGTTCTACAGTGTGTAATTTCCATATTATATTCGCATTACTCCATCCATACAGTGGTCCCCGTGTTAGAAATGTTGCTGCTGACGGTTCTGTCGAGGGATCTGTGTTGTTTAATAAAACACCATACGGAGGTGCGTCTGAACAACACGGTGCTATTTATAAGTTAATTAAATAAAAGTGTAAATTTTTAATTAATGATTAATACGGGTTGCAGTATGTTGGCACTACTCTTACCTTTGATATTTAATGGAGTCAAGCTGAAGGGGAACAAAGGGAGTCAGGGGTAAAACAAGAGAACAAACACTCTGTGCTCCAGATTATTAGATGATACTAAAATGTTAATTAGGTTTCTTTTTTATGAATTATCCCACGTATAGCAATGGGTTAAAGTGTAATTAGGGGTAAATAGTAAAAAGGAGACGCCTTGATGATAACCTTAGACTCCAACATGTTGCATCCTAATTTAACGAACCCCAGTCTGAGCTCTGACCTGTGTTGTTGCTTATCTCGATGTAACTTTCCTGCAGAATAATGAGGAGTAAATTAGACTAGAAGGGAGAACTGCAGTGCAGCTAATGATTTAGGGGGAGATACAGGTACAGTAGATGTGTGATGTGAAAACAAATTAGACCAGTATTACTATCAGTCACCTAGCATTAAACCTGTCATGTTTGGGGGCCGTTTAAATCACAAATGAAAGCTTTACTGCTCTGCTTTTGTGGAGTCTAAAAATGTTCAAACCAATTAACATTTATCCTGAGCGTTTGCTCACATTGTGATCTAAATGGGTTCTGTCACCGTGGACAACAGCTGTGCAGGACTTCAACAGCAGGCCTGTGTCAAACGGTTTGTCCACCTGATAATCAGAAACCGGGCTCCAGCAGCAGCGTTGACCTTTCCTACCATCAGGGTGACTTTTTTTCCCCCCAACAAGGCTTTGATGCCGACACGTTCTCTAAAAATCAGCCATGGACTCATAGGTCTTATCATACAGTATCTGCATAGTGGAATTAGGAGATTGCCCTTCTGGGGAGGGGTATGAGGGTCTGCCGAAACTCCTGTATCATATCAGACTATGTGGAGAGTCGTGTCTTAGCTGTATCTGACAGCAGAGATTTCCTCTGAGAGGCTTTGATATGCTGCAGCTCTTTGACGTTTCACCTAGTGCGAGGAGATGCTGAGCAGACACGGAGGGGCCACCTGCTCAGTGTACTCCGACTCCTCTGCCCATTTGCTCCGCTTGTCAGCCATTCTTCCAGCTAAATAAACGTAGAAAAAAATGACCAAAGGATCCCTTTGAACTGTGTTCTTTAATGTGGGTCAGAGATCCATTGCATGCATAGTCTGAAAGCCTTTTCATCTGCAATTGCACAGTTAAGATTCCCCTGGTACGCTCTTAATTTCGTCTACTTCTCTTACAGTTATTTATTTAATATTCCCACATTAATGTCTTCTCAAACATAGTAAAAGTGAAGAGTTCAGAGAAGGAAAAGGGAAACTTTTTTCTCTCTCTCTCTCTCTATCTGCATGATGGTCTGTCCTCCCTAATGACTGCATTTTAAAGACAGTGGGCTGACCGGCGTTGTGGGGAGGGCACAGGGGATCGAGAGCGGGGAGGGCGAAGAGGAGAAGAGAGGCTGTGCTCGCCGCAGCACTCTCCTCCGCTCTCAGCTCCCAGTCAGCCGCTCTGTGTGTGTGCTTTGAAAGAGAATAGGAATCAGCCCTTTGAAAGCAGAGGCTGCTCACCAGGGCCTTTGTGTAAAATAACATTTCTACTGAAAGCCAATTACTGCTAACATTATTTTGGTTGCTTCCATTATTAAAAGTAGCTCTCTCTGTTGCCCCCATCTTCCCTCCAACATAACCCCCACCCTCTTCATCACTCTCTTGCAGACGGAGAATTATTCCATTGATTCCAGTTATGTGAACAGCAGAGCCCACCTCATTAAAAGGTATGTCTTGATTAGGAATTGTTACCAGCACCTCATTACCATTGTTATCTGTAATTGTTTTATCTAATGAGAGCACAGCCACAGTTGGTGCAGTTTGCATGTGTACCTGCATGTTTCTCATTCAGTGTAATTGAAGTGGGAGGATAAGATTGGGAGATAAACAGTATTACTCTATAATGCATTTAGTAGACTTGTAGGAACCAACCATAAACAGTTAGTTTCAGATTATATTTGAACACGTGGGACAAAGGAATATGATTTTCACACATAAAAATCAAGGTTTTCCACGTGTCTTTTTAGAGTGGCAATGCCTGAAATTCTTCCATCAAATGCAATAATCTACTGTAAGGTGAAATATCTTCATCTTAATGTAAAGAGGCCCAAGATCAGAAGAAATGTTAAAGTTGCATCCGGTGGCTCTAATTACACATCTGTGACTCTCATTCCCTGAAAACAAACTTAGTATTCTAAAACTCAAAACTCTTTTTTCTTAATTCTTGAACTCTGAAGTCTCTGATTGTCCCAAATGTCAATTCTGTAGGAGATATACATTAAAAAGACCCTCCTCTAAATGTTTCGAAGGAATCATTTGAAGTAGAAATGTATAATTTAGTTCTATAGAAGCTTGGGTGTGCCGTCTTTGAGGGAATTTTAGAGAAAACCTTAAATAAGAAACACAGTGGGTGAAAGAAAACTAAAATTCCTGCATTTTGATGTATAATTTACATATGTTCTAAAACTATCGTGGGAGTAGGAAGAGTTTGTTTGCAAAACATTTGAACATTTTTTGATGGCTCTAAAGTTAGTATGATACATCAGTTATAAATTGAAGTTTTTGAGGAAAATATTACTGAACTGTGATCAGTAAAAAACATAAATGGAAATAATAAAGTCAAACTTTGAGGTTTTTACTGTAAAGTCTGCCTGAGCTGTAGAACTGAAAAAGGGGGCTGTGTTTTCTCACCTCTTTCATTAAAATCCCATTTTTGTTTATGGGGACGTTTCTCAGATTTCTGTGAATTTTGTCTATGCAACACATTATAAAACAAACTGTTACCAAAACTCATAATATGCTACTTTTGATTGAACCATAGATGCTTTGATGTTTATTTTGAATGTGTTTTTTTAAGCTGCAGGATGTGAAAACAGATAAAAGCTTCTAATCAAATTGCAAAGGTAATTGTAGGGTGCCTCCATGCTAATGTAGTAGCACCTTTAACCACATTCAACAGATTTCTCAAGACAACAGTTTCATAAATATTGAACACTTAGTCTTTTATTCTTTTGGGAAAAGTGAAGAATGAATGTTTTCATTGTGCTTTGTTATTTAGCCCCCTGGTGCAGGATACTTGATAGGGTTGTAGGAATTTGGTGACACAGTTGTGATGGAGGTCATGTCGAAATTCCCTCCAGCCATAGTGGTTTGTTGCAGATTTTACCTGCAGCTGTAAACGATTGAATGCTCTCCTTTGTTTGAGGTCAAACCCACCTTTTGAGAACTCATTAGGAATATTCCCCCACCCACTCAAAAGAGCGAGATTCCTTGCATTAATGTAAACAAAGAGCATTCAAGTGTGGGCCTCTGCAGGATACTACAAAGAAATTCCCTCAGGAGCCAGTGAGCCTCTGGTCTGGGACAGGTGCAATTACAGTGATAACATCAGAGAGCCAGCGCTACCTCTGCTGTGCTCCTCTCCTCCCAGGATGGAACATTTGTGGGTTTAGCTTTGGAATGCAGCTACCTTGTACTGTCCTTCGGTCCCTCTTATTTTACCATCACTTTGTTTTGCACACTTTTATTTTTTCATCTCTGTTCCTTTTTTGTGTGTGTAGTCCCTCCTTTTGTACCCCTCCTTGCAAGATGCACGTTCATTTCTATTTAGTATTGTTTGTAAAGTAGAATTTGTTCCAGTGGGGTGGAAACCAAATGAAGGGAAATCACGCTGTTACTGTGCAGCTGTTGATTGTGCCCCCACACCCCACCATCTTTATTGACTCTGAGCCCCAAACAAGACAGATGCTCAGTTTGTATGCTTCCAGCACTTCCTCCATCCATCTTCCTTCCAGGAATTCCTGATTACTGCAGTATTTGTTTGATTGCAGTGAGTGAGTGCCTCCTGTTTGTTCATTCTGATGTCCTTGAAGTCAGCGCGTCCATCCAAAATGTCCCTGTCTGAAGCATCCCGTAGTTTCTCTGTGAGGCACTTAATCCAAGAAAGCTTTCAAAAGATTTGCAATATTTTTCCCCCTCCTTATCACGTGGTTTCTGCAATCAGAGGCTAAAGCGAGTCCTTGTTCTTTTCACAAGTGTAGTCTTTAACGTGGAGTTATAGAAAAATACATTTCTATTTTTCAGCTTTGAATCTATGTAAATGAAATGCGTTAAAGATCCCTGAAAAATAGATGGAAAAAAACTAAAAAGCAGACGGGGATTGAAAGGCTCAAAGCTCGTCACAAACCATCAGAGACCCCGCAACGAAGGACACCGTGTTTGAAAAGGTGATGTGACAGTTAATCAACATTTCCCTTTTCTCCCTGCTGGCCCCCATGTAGCACATCAACATTCAAGGACCTGGAGGGCAACAGTCTGAAGGACAGTGGCCACGAGGAGAGCGACCAGACTGACAGCGAACACGACGTCCAGAGAGGACACTATGTTGACACGGCTGTCAATGACATGCTGAACATGACTGTCCCCCCTAATGTTTGCCAGCTGCCAGACCAAGGTAAGGAAACCTGCTTGTGTGTTTGTGTGGGTGTGTTAAGAGGTTTGCAACATCCTTTGGAGTGTGTTTTGCCAATTTCAAGATAAGGCTGATATGGATTTGTGTGTGCTTTAGTCTGTTTTTATCTCAGTGGAGCATCTTTTAAGATCCATTATGCCCATTGCAGGTCTCAGATGTGCATGACTACCATCACCGTAGTATTTTTTTTTTTTGTCTTTGATGTCCTACGCTTGCAGCTAATGTGAGGAATCTCTGACAGCTAAGGATACCCTTTGATAACGGCTTGGGCAACTTTATTGACTGATAGCAGCCATGTCGGCCCTTGAAGCCGGGCTGACTTTAGATGTGACTGAATGGCAGCAATTAGGCTCACAAAGGTAGAAGGTGGAAATCTACATATCGCCATGTGTCATCATCCATTATTCAATGGGATCATTTAGCAGGGAATTAAAGTTGATGTTTCATTTCTGACTCGCCGTTTAAAAAGACATCCACTTGCTTGGCAGGAGTCCGTGAAAGAGGTCATGTTCGTTCTTAACTGCTGCCAGTCAGACGGACTAAAAGAGAGGGTCAGTTAGAGACGGAGAGGAGGAGGAGGAGAAGGAGGAGGAAAGAGCAGGATGAAGATGTTACCGTATGCACCTGAGGGTGTTTATGGAGCTCAGAGGAAACTCCGCATACGCAGGTGCAGCAGCTCAGCGGAATACAAGAGTCAGCATGTGTGGAAATTGCAGACATTTTGGGAGGATTCCCATTAGCGCTTTGAGTCACAATTAGCAGCTATTTCTATATAAAGCGCACCCCTGAGATATTATTCGCTGCGTCTGAACTGTACAATTTGATATACTTCCATCATTTTAAATCAAAAATAATTTGGGTTTCCTTTGACTAGTTCTGCCCTGGAAGAGCTGCCGTCTGTCTTCCTCCTAAGCTCCTATAGGAGAGAAATCTTAATGAGCCCGAGATAACAAAAAAGAATCCTGCTTAATACTCCAAAAAGGCATTAAGAATAAAGTTGATTTATTTAAATTATTTCGCTCTATTTTTATCCGTGGCCCTGTGAAAGTGTGTGGGCGTGGTTTGAGAAGCAGCGATATTTGCCTGTGGGCTCTTTCTCGTCTGGTCCCTGGCATGTTCGACCGACCAGATGCTTCACTTGGAGCCGTTTCTCTGTTTATGTTGTTTGTCTGGGGAAAAATAACATTAGACAACCTGCGTTTTATGTTCATGGAGAATGGAGCTATACAAATGCATCTGTCTTTCTGGCCAGCAGCCTCTCCCTTTTTAACATCTTAGCTGAGAAACGCAGATCGGAGGGTCAGAAAGATTTGTAGCCACTAGAATCGACTCGTCCTGTGCTTTTTCTTCCCCAGCAGCGTCCGACTATAATGAACGATGAAAAGTGAGTTGGCTGTCTATTGGTTGCCAGCTGTAATTACTTCACAACCTGCAAAAAAACAATACAGTTCCTATGCCTCCAAAGAATGCATGCTGACAGGTCTTCTGGTAGTGGGATCTCATTATTGGAGACAATTAGAAATGATGTACATGAAGAATATTACAAGGGGAGAGCTCTCTGAGGCAGTGTGTTTTTCATTAACACCACCAATGATTGTATCTGTTTCAGCAAAATGGACGCATGCCTCCTGAATGTGTAATGCAGCACAAACACTGCTGGTAAACAGAACAAGAGGCTATTTCACAGTGCCGTCCATTCTTTTGACCAGAACAAAATAGATGATAACAAAGTGTCTGTTTGGAATTACAATGTGTTTGCTTCTTATTGGCTTTTCTTCTCTTTCTCTTTTATTGTGGACGTTTTGCCGGCTCCCTTTTCAGCCCAGCAATTTTCTTCAGCAAAGACTTAAGAACGAAAAACATCCCCGACCTCTGGAATCTTTTTGCCTTTGTTTTTGAAAGTCGGTGTGCTGCAGTGGTCACGCCAGAGGGGCTGTTCGTAGTCGTTAAATGCTTTGACCAAAGATCACATGCAGAAATCTAATGACACGGTGAATGAAATTGTCCCCCTGTTACCATCTCAATGGTCTAATTACACAGTTAAAGGGCAGGACAGGGTGACAGTGATGGGCAGGTGATGCACAGCTGAATCCGTCGCTCCTGTTTTATGAGGATTTTACATGATCGGAAACTCTCTGGAGCTCCCAGGGAGGACACCTTTTCTGTCACCTTCCTGCTGCTTTTTCTCCCCTCTATCTTTAAAACCAACCTGTTCACAAAGACACATAGAGTTAAGAGAAGTGTAGAGATTAGGGATGCACAGATACAATACCATATCGGGTGTTGGTCCAATATTAAGGTCGTATACTCATGTCAAGTACGCCAATACTCTAGAGCCGATACTATATAACGTGGCATGATGCTCGGCTCTCAGTTGAGTTGCGACACAAACAGCTCTGTAATGGATTAATCTCCAGGAGCAAACAATGTTGTTAAAAATAATTAAATGGGAGTTAAGGAAACAGAGGCGTCTGTTGAATGTCCGTCCACTGAACAGGACAAGGCAGAGGATGAGTGAATATGCAGCTCTTGTTCAACCTCTGAGGGACATTGATGGATTTTATACATTTTCGTACTTTCATACTTCTTCTGCTAGATGTTCCTTGAGCTGATCCATGTCTTCTTCTGCGAGATTCTACTACTACTGTTGACACTGGCATCAAGCCGGAAATTATCTTGTGTTGTTGGGCTGACCAATCAGAGACGTTCACTCTCCGCCTCGTTCAACGGATAGTTAGAAAAGTGAGCCCGACTTCATCCATCCTTGCGAACCTGATGGAGAACCCTTGCAACAATGGGTAATTGTGTTGCGTGTCTCTGTACTGATGCAGATGGAGAAGTATAAACTAGCTTTAAGTCTGGAGGAGATTGGAGTCAACGTAGTAGTAGTAGTAGTAGTAGAAGTAGTTGTTGTCGTTGTGGCACTAGTACACACATGCTGTCGGAACCCTCATAGTCCCGACGTTTGGTTCTATAAAAACCTGTAATTTGTTCATGTATCAAACCATGATTTAGATCAATGGCATTTATCAGTACTCCTATCGGTTCTTGGTATTGGCAAGTAATCTGTTTGGAAAAATCTGTTATCAGTGCATTCCTAGAAGAGATTCATTGATTCTGATTTGGAAGTCTTTCAATTTCTGATTTTGTTTAGCTGTGACCTGCAGATGTGGATTTATCTAAAAGAACTATGATTAACGTTGTTTTTTTAATTTTATTATGATCAATCTAGAAATTAGGAAGCACCCCCCCCCCCTCAAAACAGTGGATGTTTTTGAGTTTCAGGCTGTCCAATCACTGATGAAGTTGTATTTCTCGCTGCATCCCTACAGATAATGATTTATCAGTTTAATTGAGGAAAAACAGAGACTACTCTATAGGGTAAATGGCTAAAATAAAAAAAAGACACACAAATAGGCATGTTCACTAAACACCCTGCTGTTTAGATGTCTTCTGGGAGTAAATCTGTTGTATGGTGTGCCTCTCCTGCCAGCTAAAGCAGAAAACAAGTTGAGAGGCTGCAATTGCCAAAGGACTACAACAACACACCGGCTGAGGATAGCAGCGCCTAGCCCCCCCCCTCCTTTTTTATTGTGTGTGATTTTTATTGTTCTGTTTTCTTGTGTTGATAAGTGCAGAGAACAAAAGGAAGCTGGAAGCAGAAGGGAGGAAGGGTTAAACTCCCGGGCTTTCACCGTGCAAATGTTTACCATTCCCAGTGCCATGTAAAGACGCTGTTTGCCCAGGAGACGAGCTGTTACCTTTTGACAAAAACCCTGCCTCCGTGTCGACATGTTGACTTTCATGTGGGAATCCGTTTGTGTGACGAGATTCTGCCGCTAACTAGCCCAGCACCACATCACAGTGGCCATTTTTTCCCCCTCTTTCCGGAGCGTCTTTTTGCAGTTTGATATCTGGCTTCTGTCCGTGAGTTACGCTTTTCTTCTCAATGCTCTATTTGTGGCTTCTATCCATTCTCCCTCCACCAGCTACTACCAAGGTAACTTTCAGTGGAGTGCTTGTGAAGAGATTTTCAACTTATATCTGAGTGAATAACTCTGTCAAATCTCTTCCAGGAGTCTAAAGCTGCATGTGTGTGCGCTTTTTTTTTTAAATACCTGACCTTAAATATCCTCACCCGGTGGATTAGATTAGTGAAGTATCTGAAGAACAAATTACACTAAATCTCTTAGAAATATCTTTACCATGTAATGGCTCTCTCCCATATCTGTCAATAGAATAAAACCGGATGATATCTCTGTAACTATAAACTGAGAAGAAGAGCTATATAAAATGAATTTCTCTTTATCTTTACAGGCATGTCTGTGAAGTTGGGGGGGATTTGGATGAAATGTGCGACATGCTAGCTCTGGCTCTGTGGATCTATTAGTGTCAAGGGAGAAGCAAAGGAACAGACTCTGAGGGGGCTGGTGACAAAAGGAGCTTAATCTATTTTTTTCTTACTTTCTTTGATTGTTGTAGCTCACATTGTAATTCCTCCTGGATATGGATGAGCTATGGTTTCCAAGGATTAAGATTCATGTATTGTTAAATCGCTCGAGTTATCTCTGCGGGAGGGAGGAGGGGAGCATCGTGTCATTTTACGGCATCCGATCTCTGGCTTTAGAGGCTTGTGGCCTTGGCTCTGGAATTGTTTCCAGGTCATTGTATAAGTGCTCATCAAATGAAATCAGCCCTTCTTGGGTTATTAGACTCGGAGGGATACAAGACTGCTCAATTAGTTGGAGCAGGGAACAGGCCTCTTTTATTTCTGACACATTCCTTGGCCTCCACCTCTGGAGAATATCTCTCATCTATCCGTTGGCTCCCTGTGGGTGTGTGCCTGAAGCTGGAGCCCAGGAATGGAAGCCCCCTCCGTGGGCTGCAGATTTCTCCATATTCCCTTATTCCATCAGCAGATCCACAGGGTTTCACTGTTCCTAATTGATTTAAGCCCTCCCTCCTTCCCATCCACCTTTTCTTTTTCTTCTATATGTCTTTCACCTTATTTTTTCCCTCTCTCTCTCCCATCTACTGACTGCAAGCATCACCAACCCACATCTCCTAACTTTGTGCCAGTCAGGCACTTCCCTTTCCCTGTTGAATTAGAAAAAGAGTAAAGGCACCTCACATGTTTCTGCCGCGAACTTGCCCTAAATTCACCGCGGGAACATTTCTAGTTTGCAGTTCTCTGATCTACTAACGAAAATGCTGACAGGTGTCAGAATCAGGAAGGCAACAGGAACGGGGCTGTGCTGACAACACGGGAGGAGGAGAGAGTCTGTGTGCGAGCGAGACAGAGATTGAGAGATGAGCTCAGAGTCTAGTAAGCAGTCTTAGTGGGAGAAAATAAAAAGAGAAGAAGAAACAATCTCTCTGACAGGCAGAAGGGATTTTTTTCCTCTCTCTCTCTCTCTCTCTCTCTCTCTCTCTCTCTCTCTCTCCACCCCTCCCTCACTACAAGGTAGCAGTGAATTTGCCAGAGGATGTGAATGATTCTCAAACAACATTTGATTGAATTAAGCATCAGAACTCTTCTTGTGATTTGTGCTGGCAACAACACGTGTTGCGTTCTGATACTTTTATGATTAGATTAACATATAAACTCTGTACTGGGACCATCCATTTTGATTTGGATTTGCCTAATCTAATGTGGAACCGGTGGAGGTAAAATGGCTGACAGTGACAAAGAGCTCAGTGCAATACAAGCATTAAGGAAGATCGAGTGCAAACACACTCCACACTCAAACACACCAGAGATTGCTCGCTAGCAGGTGTAGTGGAGTCTGTAATGAACAACCAAGATGCAGATTCTGCCTCCGAGTTGTAGAGACTTAAAAAAAAACAGAGGAGGAAATAAAATGTCATTTCAAGCTGTGTCCATCTGGGCTTATCTTTTTTTATTGTGCTTATCAGTGAATGAAATTGTGTTACACTGTGAGGTGTCTGGCTCTGTCATATTGAAATTACATCTAATATAATAAAATGGAGCTGAGTGATATTGATTTTGCACCTTGTAAGAAAAAGACCGGCACGACTAGAAGGAGAGAGTTGATTTTTCTTTTCTTTTTCCCTCTTTGCACATATCTCAGTGTGTGAAGAAAATCTGTCTCTGCTCAAACAATGTTCTTCTTTTTTTTCTCTCCTTCATTTTAAATTGTCTGTGGCCTCTGGGTAGTTTTTGTTTGCCGTGCTTTCATAAGTAAACTGTCAAATTCTTTTTAAAAAAAATCACATGAAAGCATATTCTTGTAGTTGAGTTTACTGCAGAAAGATGGGAAGAACTAAAACAAATTTGACAGGTTTTGATTCTCCGACTAGTTTCTTGCAAGCATCGCCTCTAGCCGCTCTCCCTTAACTGTGCACACAAGCGGAGACGCAAACAAAACCGCGCACAAAAGGTCTTCGTCTCCAGCCGAGGCTGAAAACGTATACAAAACCGTAAAGGCGTCCCCCGAACCCGCGCGCTGTCAGAGCCCTTCTGAATCTACTCAGTGTGTTTAATCAGCTCAAGAGGGGACTGCTTATCTCTTTGCACTTGTCATGGATAGCGTATTGAACATATCAGGGAGAGAAATGGGAATAGTTCATTATTTTCTAGAGCTCACAATGAGCCTGATGTATCTCGTTGCAGGCCCTCCACTGACAGCTCATTTTCAAGACAATCCTGGCATTCAGCTCACAACGCGGCAGGGCGAGAGAGAAAGAGGGAGAGAGAGAGAGAGAGAAAGAGTGACTTAGAGAGAAGGAGGAAACAGAGAAAATAGGGCTCCGGATCTCCATTGCTTATTCATGACGCTGTGGCATGCTAGGTGTGTTAATAATCTCCGCAGAAACCAAGTGAATCGCTGTTGTTTGTTGAACACCTTGCCAAGCTGGGTCCCAATCAGCAGCAGATGGGAAAACAGGGGGATCAGGATGATCCCAGACAGAGGGAGGGAGATTAAGAACAGGTAATGTGCAAAAGTTGATGGGGGCCGAGTGTGTATTAAAGAGAGAGGAGAGACTACCTGAATTTTAAATCCATCGTAGAGTGTGTGTACACAGCATATTGAGCGTGCACACTCACAAGTGTGTGTCTATAAAGGTTAAACAGAAATGAAGTGGGAAAGAGAGATGGGGAGAAGGATAAAGAGATGGCACTGGAGAGAAATACTGTGGGTTCGGGGGGGAAACGAGTGAAATTCAAGGAGCAGAGCTATAGCGCTGTCTTCAGTCGACTTGCCTTTTGTGGTTCTGATTGATTCGGCTCCTTGTCTGAGGAACTGAGGCCGCAGCCATTTTTCTAACCGCACTGCATTGTGTTTTTAATTCTTTGAGGTCACAGCTTGGACACAACCCCACTCCCCCAAGCAACACAATGCAAGCACTAAAATTAAAGACTGTGGGACGGAAATCACAAACGTCTTGTTTTGGGTTACATTATGGTTTTACTTACAAAAGAGTTTATTTGCATTAAGAGCAAAGACCACATGTCTTTGCATGTTTGGGGTTTTGTCCAGAGGGCTTGTAGCTTTTTGTACATTTACATTTAAATAAAAGATCTCCTTGTACACAAGCTGTATCAACCTCAGTCTCAAAGGGACCAAAGATTGAAATAAGCTCATCTTACATCCTAACCCCAGTTTAGGGTTATGAACGGATGTATTTTCTTCCAAGACACAAACACGTTCCTCTTTTGTGTCTTTACTGTGACTGTTGGTGATCTGGCTGGGTCACTTTGGGCAAGACACTTCACCTGGTGGTCAGAGGGTCTGGGGGTGCCTGTGTAGGGTCACTTCACTTTTATGGCTACAGTAGCTTACTGCCATCAGCGTGTGAATGACTGTAATATAAAGCGCTTTGTTGTCCATTTGCTCTACACAAATGTTGGACATTTGCATTCACATTTCCCTGACACGAGTCACAGAGCCTCATTGTCAAAGTGCTTACATTTTGAACAGGTTGAAAACATTTTCATGAAAAATGCTCTAGAACTTGTTGCACAGTTTCCATGGGCATCTGGAACTTGTCTAGGTTTAGTTTTGAGATTAGAAATTGTCAGGATGTGAGTCAGAAAACATTGGGAGGGAAAAGAAAATTCCCACAACTGCATCATCTGCCCCACATGACCCAGCCAGATAAAAAAAAAAAACATGTTGTAAAATGTTCCTCAGTACCAGCTCAGTGTGATTCCAACTCCAAATTTGCATAATTTCTTCTAATTTTGTGTCTCCAGCTAGTCGTTGCTGTGCATTTATTCAGTAGTTTAGATCACCTGTGGTACAAACCATGCCTACAAAAATATGCAGAAAAATATACCATTATTTTTTTTCTGTCAGCATAAGCATAATAGTTTTTTACTCTGTAATAATAAACTTATAAATACACTTAAAACATGCTAAGTGATTGATTTTGTGATTTGCAAATGAAACATGCTGCAAAATTTGACATAAAAGACATGTGATGAATGCTTTTTTTATTGGATCATGAGCTGCTGAGACTTACTAAACTTGATATAATTAATGTAATTAGAGACATATTAAATGACTAAATGAGAAACAGTCTTTTTCCTTGCTCTGTTTCTCTGCAACCAGCCTGATGTGGGCATTCTGCCATGGACAGGTGATTGTAATCTGAACACAATTTACCCCCCAGAGTGATAATCTTATCATCATTTGCTGTCAAGTCAATATAACCAGGCGCTAACAAAGAATCTTCTCAGAAGTGCCATTCTTTATTTACACGCTTTATGCCGCAGGCGTTTGCTGCTGCACACATGCCAGTCGTGATGGTAAAACTTGCAATGAGACAAAGAAAACTATTACTTTTTGAAAGATGCTGCAGATTCCTAATCATTGCAGCTTTCATATGTGTTGAAAATTCACATTTATCGAGGCGTCTATAGACAATCCTCTGAAGGAGAATTACAACACATCAGCTGCACCGAGTAGATGTTGTTTCAGCAAATGTCAATTATGTTGAAGTGACAAAGCTCTCCAGTCTCCATGGTAATTTGGCAGCAACAAAGAAGAAAAGGAAAGTAATATAATTCTAGGAAATGACGAGGAGGGAAACGAGTCAGGTACGACTTAGTGACATTTAACCAGGAGAACAGAAGGTGTTTACTTTAACTCTTGGGTTCATTCCATGAACACAACGAAGCGTATCCCTAAATCAGAAATAGACATTTATAATGTTTTGTTCTGTATGATGAATTGTTGCACCGCTGATTCACTTTATTGTTTTACCTTTGGTTATTTGATGGCACCAATGTGGTTTGGTCTGCATGTCCTAATTCAGAGTTTTACTGGAACTTTGGGAGCGTTATCCCTGTTTTAACTCTAATTGCTGCTATTCAGCTGACTGAAAAATCTTAAAGCGCTGAAGGGAAACTCATTCCCTGTCTGATCAGCCTCTGTTGACATTTTTATGATCAGTGATGCATCTGTGTGCATAAAACTCCCAAGTTAACCACTAGAACCTCTCTGCCCTGAGAAGAGAAAAGAGCAAAATGTAATTTCACATCCTGCTCCTCTATCAGTTTGAACACATTCAAACGTACCACAGGCTCGCTGATGAAATGGTTCGACTGTGGACTGATACAATATGGAGTAAACAACTTGATGAGGATATACTATACACATAGACTGACTCAAAGGAGCCTCAGTGTGTGGCTGGAAGTGGGCAAGATAGTCGCAGAGTGACTGCCAAAGCAAGGCTTGTATTACAGGGATCCCAGGATATCAGACACCAGGCGGCCTGTGCTCCCTCCAGGCAGGGCAAAGTCTGGCAGCTGGCCCACAGCCCAGATAGCTATAATCAGCTCCATTACCTGTAGCACTGACGCCCATTTAGGAGCCCTCGTAGTGGAACTATGGCTGCACTGCGGGGATTAAGGATGCAGCGGAATTTAGGAAAACTACAAATAGTGCTCAGTTGCACAAGTCCTAGCTACACCTGCTGCAGGCTCGTACAGTGCACATGCATCCATAACAATATGTGATAATAATAAGTGAATGGGGGAGGATTTTTAAGGCATTATGTGTCTTGGCATGAAACGTTTGTTTTTATCGTCTCCTGTTCTATTCCGGTTAAAGGAAAGATCAAAAATAGTCAGCTCTGTTTAAAGGAGGGTAAAAAAAAAAATCTGCTGTCTTTTTTTTTTTTTACAAGTACATTGTAGCCCAGAGTTTTCTGTCCAGAATACAAAGAGACATTTATCACTGCAGCTGGGGTAAGGAAGGAAGAAAGAGGGGGGTCTCCTTCTTTTTTAACCCTTATTACTTCCTGTCTGTGGGAAACATTCTTCACCTCCCTCCTTTCCAATCCGTTTGGGATTTCTTTTGTTTGATATTTTCTTTTATTTCTCTCCCTAATTTCTTTTGTCTTCTCTATTTTTTTAAATCTTTGCTCTCATCACCTTATCCTGACAACATTATTACTCAAATAGAATATGAAGCAGAAATATGTAAAGTTATGTCATCCTCCTCAGTTGTGGCAACAAAAGGTTACTACCTCGGGCAAAGAGCTATAATATTTCCATATCTTCCCATCCTCATGTATATTCAGTGGGAAATGAGTCCTCCTGTAACATTTTACAGCTGTTTAAATGCAGGATTTCAGTTTCAGATGCCCCGTAAAAACCCAGCACGGCCGAATGTGCATATTGGATTTGTGCTCCGCAGAAGTTAAACGGAGGTTAAAGAGAAGTCATCCAAACCATCTCTATCATTACTATCTTTCATTCACCAATTAGTGTCAGTGTTCCCCGCTCTGTCCCCCACATGACCTTGCAGCGATGAGCTCAGAATGTTGTAATTCAACATTTTGAGTCAGTCTCACTAGTGGGAGGCACCTTATGTCTGCTAGTGACCCGCGTTATCAACTATTGATGAGTGACGGAGGGCACAGAAACAGAGAGGAAGAACCATCTGAGGTATAAGAGGACAGCCTCACCCTGCCCTTTTCCCTTTTCTACTAAACCCTGCCTGTGTTTCCTCTGTCAACACGCCTTCATTTTGAGCAGCCCTCCTTTTTCTGTGCTCCTTTTGTTCCTCGTCCAATAAATAAACTCGCAGCTGACTAATTCAGATAAAATAAACGAAAGTTGCTGCTGATCTTAACTGAATGAGGATCAGATCTGGACTGTGCACAGCCCAAACTGCACTAGTCAGGCTGAATTACCACGCCGTAGACGCACAGTAATCCGCCTGTTTGGACTTGGTTCATTTGTGAGAAAGGTCAAGAGCCAAACAGGATCTAGGAGGCGTGTTTCTACGTCGCAGGGTAGCTGGCAGGGGTGGATAATCAAATTAGAGTAAATTTATCACCACTAAAAACATTTGCAAAAGCGCTCTATTTTTCAATTTTGCTGCTAATAAGACACTTCCTTTAGGCTACCACATATCTTTCTGGGCTTTAACCTAATTGTCACATCACATTAGTGTGTTATGTTAAGTCAGTTTAGCGTGAAACATGTAAAAACTCTGGAATATATTAATATCTAGCATCATATGTGGAGAAATATCAAAAAATACATTGAAACTCTAAGTTTTAGATAAACTCCAGGAGGGTTTCTGATTGGTTCTTTTCTATAAAACTGAGTTTCAGGCAGTAGGTGCATCTTGCTGTCCAGATGTGACTTTTTTGTCCCCCATTCTTAACAGGGAGGATGAAAGGTAATGAGAGAGGTAGGTTGTTAAGTTTAATGGCACACAGGAAAACCCCAGAATGGCTCTTTTTAATGATGTGCCTCTTCTCATGCAGTTCTCGTTAAAGACGAGGCCAGAATGCTCGGAGGGGACAGGGAGGGGTCTGTGTCCACGCAGACGCTGCAACCCCCCCTCCCCTCCCTCCTCATCGTCTCTGCGAGCTGCAGCGGGGAGTCTCGGACTCCTTTGTGCGCTCTGCTTTGCTCCTTCTGTATTCAGCTCGCATTAGCATCAGAAAATACTGTAAATAAACCAGGCAATCAGGCCGTGACCCCTTATATACACAGCCTCCCCCCATCCTCCGCCGTCTCCTCCACCTCCCCTGCTGCACTCTACATAACTTTAACTCGCTTGGATTTGCAACTGAATGTCAGGCATGGTGTTTGGCTTTACCACAGGGCAGGTTGTTCCTCGGCTGTCTCTTGAGAAAAGGAACTCAAGGATCGAGAAGAGCAAGGGAATTGGATCTTTGACACCTGTCACTTCCACTCTGCTGCACCTTGCTCCCTCGCCACACATAAGGACTTTTCATGTCACAGCTCAGCATGTTATCATGAGTGGGCACAGGGCCTGAGAAATCCAATTACTACCACTGTGTCAGACCCCAGCCACCATCCTTATGTATGCTGCAGTCATGTTCCTGGAATCAGAAAAGATGTGCCTATTAGTTCCCTCTTCTTTCTTCTGACTGGTCTCCCACCTCTGTTTTAATCTGTGTGTCTCACGGTACGAGCTGTAGATTTTCTCCCGGACGGCCTCTCTGCTGACGAGCCGCCGTACGGCGTGGCTCTGGCTGGTGGGTGGCTAATGCTGCGGACATCACCTCTGACTGTGTTTTATTAAGCGGTATCATGGTGCAGACCTCACTGTGGTGGATAATGGAGAACCTGGGAGAAAATCAGCATGCCTCACAGATGCCAAACAGACCGTCCTTCGCGACAGCAAAATAAGAAGTCTGTTAGACGGTGTTGGACCCAGTAGGTGTAAATCTAATGTATCTTCACGCAATGGGGGTGTCTCGCCATGTCGTTTCATTTCTTTTATCTGCCGCTCATCCCTAAGTGACGCTGAATATGTTGTTCAGTGGGAAACAAGAGAGTTGTTTGTTTAAGCCGTGATCCATTTCCCAAAGGTGGCCCGCTTCCACCCACTACACCAGCGTTACACCTGCGTATCGCACCACACAGCGCCCTGATCGTCACGGTTTAGCTCCCATTTCTAGCGGTTGATTCAGGAAAAGTGGATTTTTTTTAAAAGTAAAAACAAGTGAGGACATGAGAAGCAAGGCATCATGCTGGTGCTTCAGTGAAAAGATAAAAAAGAATATAAAACACAAAGTCCTGGCTAACACAAAATGAATCTGACTGAATGAGAAGCCACATTGTATTAATTATGTAAGGGCAATCTTTTGAGGCAAAGCAGCGGCTCTCAGCAGGAGAGGAAATCCTTAGATATTAGTTTGCTGCTCGGTGTGTCATAACCAGTTTGAACTCAGTGACAAGCGTGCTGAAGAGTTGTATTCATTTCAAATGGCTGAGTGAAAAGGAAGGGAAAATGAGAAATGTTGTTCTGTGGTGCGGCGATGCCATTGTCTCTTTGTTGTGGTTGATAGTTTGAAGTTTTCTAAACCCTTGAATCCACTTGAATAGAACATTTTTTGTTTTCTTTATTGATTTTTGGGGGGATGATAAAAGTAGATTTACTAATAAAAATGTCATTTATGAAAAATCTTCAGATTTTTGATGATTTTTACCAAACATTTGCAGTTTGTGCAGAAACTGTCACATACACTCACTGGCCACTTTTATAGGTACACCTGCTCAATTGCTTGCTAACTAAAATAGTTAATACACCATTCACATGGCAACAACTTGCTGCAATAAGCCCTCTAGATGTGGTGAAGATGACTTGCTGAAGGTCAAACTGAGCATCAGAATGGTGAATAAGGGATTTGATGGACTTAACAATAGTATTGTTATTATATACTGGGATATTCACCCACAACCTCCTCTAGGGTTTACAGAGAATGGACTGAAAGAGAGAAAATGTTCAGCGAGCAGCAGTTGTGTGGTTGAAAACGCCTTATTGAAGGCAAACGGTAGCTCAAAAAGACAGATGAGTAAAATCAAGGTCTGCAGAATACGATGTCACACCAGGTTGAACTTCGAAGCAGCTGGAATACAGCAGCAGACAAACACCAAGTACCCCTTCTGTCAGCTAAGAACAGAAAACAGAGGTTAAAATTCACACAGACTCACCAAAACTGGACAAAGAAGAGAGGTTTCTGGCCTGAAGAGTAATATCAGCTGCAACATTCAGATGGTTGGGTCAGAATTTGGCATCCACAACATGAAAGCATGGATCCATCCTGCCTTGTATTGATGGTCCAAGCTGCAGGGGTAGTAATGGTAGTACCAACTAAGCATTGATACGTTGCAGATCATGTCCATCCATTTATGACCACATTAGACCCGAATTCTGATGGCTGTTCACTGGAATCCGACAGCCTCCACAGTCACCAGATCTCAATCCAGTCCAACACCTTTGGGATGTGGTGGAACGGGAGACTCACATCACGGATGTGCAGCCGACTAATCTGCAGCAACTGTGTGATGCTATCATGTCTCTATGGAATGTTTCCAAAACCTTGTAAAAAAAAAAAAATGCCACAAAAATTAGGACATTCTGAAGGCAACGAGGAGGTTCAACCCAAAACTTAAGCTGTACCTAATAAAGTGTCTATCTTGAGTATTTGTTAAACTTTTCTTAGAACCGAAATAAGGTGACATCAGCTCTTTCTGCATAAATTTGACGTCGGTAATCACAGTCCACGGTGGTGCCATCCTTGAAACGACTCTTCTCCATCTCCGCTCACTGTACAGCTTTCATCTCCCCCCCAACCCCTTTCATGGATGTAATTTAAATATCTGTTCCTGCCCCCCTTGCTACTCCCAGACTCAAGGGTTTAGGAGCAAATTAGCTCGCCGGCTCGGTCAAGCTTAAACACAGAAATACTGCATTTGTTCCAGTGTATTTAAAGATGTCCTCTGCCGATGCTTTGTAGACGAAACGAGCCAAGCAGACAGAGGCAGGCTGGCTGGCGCAGCGGAGTGAGCAGGTCCGCTACTGGGACGCCAGCAGCCCACTGAGCTGCATTTTGGGAGCGCATTGTGCTGCTATTATGAGCTTAGAGAGCCTGAAAAGAATTCGAAGCCTTTCATTGTAGGGTGGGAGTATATATTCTACAAACTGCTGATAAGTTAAAGATTCACAACCTGTTTGTTTTTTTTTTTGCGGTGAAACAGCAAATCTTTTTAAAACAAAGTACTCCTCCAGTCAAACAAATTTATCTTTCTGTCCAATTTCCCTTCAGAGTTTATTTTAATAGATTCCACCCCGTGAGATCTTTCCCCCGAAAATTCAATTTTAACTGGAAATAGATCAAATTATGTGAACAAGGTGAGCTGAAGTTTCACTTTAATTTGCACTGTAATTTTGTTCTATTTCATCCTCCGTCTTTCCTATTTTAAAATAATTGTCTCTTTGTAATGTGCCAAACCCAAAGAGGAGTTATACTCTAATGAAATTCCTCACTGAATCATACCGCATTAACTTTTCCTCCAAAGTGTTACATATGACTACAAAATCATCTCCTTTACTGAGGATATTGAGATGATTTGTACTAAAACAGATAGAAAACACAAACTTTTAAATTATTGTTTAGCTTGTTAGTTCAATTAAAAACACCACGTAATAATCCAGCTCTCATTATTTTTTCTTATGTATAAAAATAGGAGTTTATTAGCTGAATTCCGCATCAAATATGAGTTAGTGTGATTTTATTTCAGCTCATCCAACCATCACATCCCATCACATGCTCTAAAACAAAGAATCACAAATGAACACCTTAACAATAAAAATGCATAAAACCATCTCTTTAAATGTCGTTTGACACAAACCTTGACAGGATCTGAACGGTCTGTTTACTGTTGTTTCATAATGAAACTGTTTCAGTGGCCAGTAATGAATTCATGCTGGAAGGGAGTCTCTTTCTCTGTGAAATCTCTGCATGTTGTTGGATTGGCAGCCTGCTCGAACAGTTGGGCGCTTTTCAGGCAGAGATGAAACGTCCCACAGGCTTTCTGGTGTTCTGCGGCCACAAACGTGTATTGTATCGAAGCTGGAGCGTTTGCCGAGGACCTCTCTGTTACCTCTTTAACACAGTTTAGCCTTGTGCAGCCATGCTTATCTCTTTCTGCCTTTCTGCCTGGGTTAAATCCAGTTCAGAGTGCCTGTTGAGAGAGTTAAACGGTCACTGGCTCATGTAATGTACGAAAAAAGGCGTGAATTATAATGTTGGCCAGTTTAAACAAGAGCAGATCACACAAGACCTCACTGGAGTGAACCCTTCCCCTGTAAGTGCTGTAGATGCTGTGATACGAGTCGAGGGTGATGCTTTTTGAGGCTTCAAATCTGTTACTTGGACACTGTGACCCTTAGGAGCCAGGCAGGATGGGAGAAGGGCGCATCGGGGTGAGAGAATCCTTTCAGCAGAATACTATTTGTTTCCAGGGCAGTGAAACCAGACCACCCACGTATGTCATCATGACAACCCGCTTGCATTGTTTCCACTACATCAAGCAGACCATTGGCTAGTGGTCCTGCTCTTGAACAAAACAGTGCTCGGCGATGACACAGTGATTTATAAACAGCATAGCGATTGCTTTTTTTCCCTCCCTCTGCTGTTACACAGCTGTTAAGCAGATGCTGTTTGTACCAATTTGGAAGCTAGTGCATTGTTTGTCAACACCAGTTTGGAAATTCATTCTTTATATGCGGACCCTGTTGTACAATGCACTGGCTGTGCTGTATGGATGAGCAGCAGCAGCAGGAGGAGGAGGGGGGAATGTTGGAAGTAAATATTTACAGTATTTAGCTTAAACTGTTGCTGGCCTTTCAAATTGTTATTGATGTGTTCTTACGAAGGGAAGGGACTTCCTCAGATCATCTTTTGGAGGACAGAACCTCACTGGTGGAAACGATCCCTGCAGAATGCTTTGTGTGAATCAGAAAAACGTGGGAAAATAGAACTTGTGCAACATGAATCCTCTAAAAATGTACTGGAGATTGTTGGCAACAAATAGCAAATGATTTTCGCAAGGGACTTTCCAAAATGTTCCAAAACACTTTGTTCCCTAGTGTGAGTCAATGAGTCTTCATTTTGAATGACTTGAATTTTGAACATAAACTTTCAGGAAATTGGGTTGGGGGTTT
>SSNR01000019.1:858503-909173 GCA_006937965.1 Callopanchax toddi | reverse complement strand
CACTCTTTCCCTTTTGTTGAGGTTGTTCTTTACCCTTCTAAGTTGGTGCATTTTAGAACCTCCTCATTGATGTTGTTGCTTATGAACATATCCCAGGCATCTTTTGGTAAAACAGCTGTTGATCCAGGGGTATATAGGGCCTGGGCAGCTTCTGAGAATGTTGTGGCTGCGTGTTCTGCCATGAAGGGGGGATTCTCATCCCAGTACAGGCCTTTTTTACTCAGCCTACTGGACTGTTTCCTCTTCAGAAGATTCATCAAATGAGTCTTCTGAATCTTGAGAGGACTTTCCTTCATGCAGGTGAGCTGGATTTCCAGACAGCCCCCAACTCCAGCTTGATCCTGTGTCAATTATTCTGGGTCATCATCATCAGAAAGGTCAGACTCTGAATCTGTAAAAATGGCCTTCTCGTCTTCATCTGGCTCTGGCTGCAGCAGTTCTGCAACCTCATCCATCCATCCATCCATTTTCTGTAGCCGCTTAATCCTCCACAGAGGGTCGCGGGGAGAGCTGGTGCCTATCTCCAGCGGTCAAGGGGCGAGAGGCGGGGGACACCCTGGACAGATCGCCAGTCCACCGCAGGGCCTCTGCAACCTCATCTGCAGTAAATCTGTGAACAGCCGTACGCTGGATAAAGAAGATCCAAAGTACAATATTTTCAAATGCACATCAATAGCTAACTAGTTAATACTAATTTTTTTCATTATTCTAACAAATAATGTACTCACTCTCAAAGTAAGCTAAACCTAATCAAATATTATGTACCGTTCACAATTTTCATCAAATATGTTTTGGGGTAATGTTAGAACGATTGGAAAACAATACATACATGTATTGAGAAAGAGAGGGATGAGATCTGTACTGAGCTGTGAACAGTATTTTCTTTTACCTCCAAATGCTAAAACTAGGAGACGCATGTGGGTCGTGTGTAAAGTAGGGGGAGAAATACAAAAGCTGTGCTTATTCATATCATAAGCAAGGAAAAATGAAAATGATTATTTGTTCTAAACAAAAGCAAGTTTTTTGTCACATAGTTGGAAGAGTAACTGATTAAATTAATTAGTTTCAAAGATATATCATAGAAACATGGAGCTATATAAGAAATAACATAGAAAATGGATATGGGTCATTTTGGACCCATGCTGTGCATTAGAGGGGTACTGATACAAAAATGTGTTTTGTTCAAAAAAGAAAGAAAGGAAAAATAAAATAATCATGTATTATAGTAAAAAACCAGGTAATTGAGGAATACCTTGACTACTAAATAATGAGAATAATTTATTACAAAGATATCAACAATAAAAACTCAGCCGGGTCACTTTTGACCCATGTTATGCATCAAAGGGTTAAGATAATTAAACCCTGCATGGTCACAAGCTCTTCATGAGGTGTTTAATCCATGAAACCACAGACAGATTTAGAGTCCTGACATTTATTTTTTTTTAATCTTTTTTAAATTATTTTTTCCCTCAAAGTAAATTTTTAAAAATATTTTCAGGATAATAATATTTCATGATTGGAGGCTATGTTGTGAATGATTTGGAGCTTATTACATAATTGACTGTTTATTGTCCAGATGCTCAGGACCCTTTCCTTTTAAAGATCGTTTTGATTTTCTTCTTAAATTGTTCACCTAATAGTGTTGTCCCTGAAAAGTTTTCAGAAGTGTCAACCCTTTTGCTTCTGTTTTGAGTAATATATGAGCAGAATGTCTTTTATATTTTATGATCTAGAAATGTTTATTCTAAAAAGAAATTCAATCATTAATTAAGGGGGAAAAATAAACTGGAAAAAAGTTGTTTAATACATTTAATTTCATTAGGCTCTGCTGCACATGTAAAAGGTAGGTAAAGATGATTTTGCAAAATTAAGAAAATTGTGAAAAACCTGAGGCCAACAGCAACAATGTCCCCTCATAATAGTCAACGTTATAACAATCTGTCTTTAATGCGTCTAAACCCGTTTCAGTTACGTTTCTGTGAATTGGAAAGTGTTAAAAACGTGAGCCAATTTAGAGAAACCTGTTGGCAACTGATTTGAGAAAAAAGAGAACTGCACATTCTGACAAATTTAAAGAATCCCCAGAAATAGATATTACCTTTTATTCATTAAATTCACTGTAATTCAAACTTTTAAAAATAGCCAATTTTCTTACAAGTTTGTGTCCCCAGTGACTCGAGCTGTATGATATTCATTATAATACATTTTTATAATAAGCGTTTGAAAACTTCCCTTCAAACAAGCAAAGAGAGTGAGAAAGAATTTTCTTTAATGTGAAGGATTCATTTAATTACATGAGTTTACGTGAGGCAGCAGTGCTGATCAGACAGGAGTGGAGGACAGAAGGAGGAGAGGCATAAAGGATGGCCTTGTGCGTTGAGCTGTGAGGGATGAATCTGGGCTTTTCTGGGGGGGAAAGCTTGATGTGACTGAGCCAGATGCTGTAGGGAGAAGGAGAGAACTCGGTGCTGTGCAGAGAATGATGGCTTACGTGGCGCAGTAAGGGTGCCCCTCTACTGTTTGTAAAAACAAGACCATCACACTCCATCTTGCTGCTCCCGCAGGAGCCAAGCCTCTAGGCTGATTTATGGCCCGCAGACTGAATTGGCTGGCTGGGATGACAGCAGCGCTTGGACTCTCCCTGGTGAGTAGTGTAGGAGGCTGCTTGGCCGAGCTTCAGCCTCAGCTGGCCGTAGAACTGCCCTCGGATAGGACAGACTGGATGTTGAGCTCCATTCGCAGTGTAAGGATGAGACAGGACCCAGCCTGTTAGATCTCAGACACGCTTTAGACTCTGATCGCCGACCAATGGCAGACTCCTCTCTGAGCTGCTGATGCTGTATTATCAGATTTCTTCTCTCACACTGTGATACTTTCATCAGCATCTGCATCAGGGGCTCCATCAAGACTCTGTAGTAACAATTTAGATTTAATCAATCTTTGCCATGTGACTGCTAGGACGGAAAATTAATATGGAGAGCAATTAGGAAACAGTCATCTCAGTGTCAAAGATGCTCTGGAACACCAGGATGAGAGGAGGAAAGCGGCAAACAACTTTCTGCAGAGCACTTCCTCTGAGCTGTTATTTGGTGTTATTCTTGTTTGGATTTTAAACAAGTCACCTAACGGAGACATAAAGACAGGGTCAAAGAGAGCTGGCTATTGCTGTTAGTCAATGGAGCCTTGTAACTGCCTTTCCAGACTGTATGCAGGCTTTTGTGTGATAGCTTTGTCTCAGTGTTTTAATGGGGTTTGGTATCAAAGACGCAGTGGAAACAACAGAAAATCAAAGAGAATCTGTAAAGTCTGTGTAAGCCTCAAAAAAAGTTTCAGCTTTTAACTGCTCTGAATGAATTCCTTTTATAACGGCACAAAAAAAAAAAAAAGCATATTGCACTGTACTGCTGTCTGTACACAAGAATTTATTTTCTTATGACAAACAGAATCAGGACATTAAGTAGAATGTCAGCATACAAAGAAAATACAAGAAGGCCAAAAGTAGCAGATCTTCTTTGTGAAAAGATTCATCACGCCATGCTGCTGTTCCACATTCTTCTTAGGGTTCGTTTGCTTTACAACCAAACTGACTGAATTGTGTCAGCCTGCAAGTACTTGTGGCCTTGTGGTTTCTGTTAAACTAAGACATCCAGATTGTTGTCATTTGAATCTGGGTCCAAATGAACTCGGCCCCGCTTCTGGTCCTCCCTTCTGTCTGCTAGGACTCGTTTCATAAAAATTCATCAGTGTTGAAGCGGTGTGCCCTGCCTTTGGGAGGATATGCGCCTGTGTTTTCCAAGACTGGCTCCACTCGTTTGCCAGAAATGACACCAAAAAAAAAAAAGCTGATGAAAGCTCGACGAGTTTAACGGGGAGTTGCCTTTCCCAGTGAGAACATCCCTTTTTGCTTTTGTGTCAGAGGATTTGAGTCTTTTGCTGATTCCTCTTTTTTTTGCCACATTAGCAAAAAACAAATAGTGCCTGCAGGTGTATAACAAGAAGAGATCATTATAGGCTGTACACAGGGGTGCACTGAGCAATGAGCGAGTCAGGATGCTGGATTTTCATGGTAAAGCTTAAAGATCTGTACGCTATAACTTGAAGTTCACATGCCTTTATCTGATCAAATGAAAGGAACGGGTCTGGATCTGCAGCAGGCAGGCTGCAAATTTCAGATAAAATGCCACAGACTGTGTGGGTTTGCTCCCTGCGCTCATGCTATTTGAGGTAACTATAAACAGGAAAACGTGGACAGTGCTATCAGGAGGATTGGGCATAAACATTTGTAGTAGTATTATATATATTTTTCCAAATGCCTTGAGACCTCTCCCATGTGGATTTTGCAGCCATTTGACCTTATTTCAATATTAAATGCGGTATGTGAATTGATGGTGGTACTAGGCTGAACGTGCCTTCTATTTTTTGTTAACCATTTCAACATTAGATGACATTGTGTTCTAAGTACATAACACAAAAGCACAAGCAGGCTCCGCCTTCCAGTGAAGCTCACTTGTTAGGTGATAAAATGGTGATCGGAAATGCTCCCAATGGCATCCTGATTTGTGTTGTACTTTAAGTCTATTCCTAGAACTGCTTGGCAAGCTTAATTTCCTGACTTTTCTTGATGACTTTGAATAAAATTCCTCAACAGGAGGTGCCTTCACTGCCTTCTATTCTCCACCTATTGACTCCCAAATCTAATTTTTGCAGTAAAAGCCCATAATTCATCTCTTCCCATCACAGTTGGCTCTTTTTTTTTCTTTTTTTTGGGGGGGGAAGAGGAAGAGATTAGGGTTTTGTCAGAGGTCGATGGCCTGTCACTTTCTCCATTTCAGATTTCACTCTGTTTTGTTGCGAGTCTTTCAGAGCAACATCTGCGTTTTATGAAGCTCTGAGCAGAGGCAGGATGCGTGAGTGTTAACAGCACTTGGCTTCTATAACAATGTCATTTACAACCCAGTTGCTCTCCGATAGACCCCTAAAGGAAAGGAGAGAAAATGGCTTTCACTGCATATGCATGTTGAGAGCATGCAACTTGTGTATATTTCTTTGTGCCTTAAGGCTTTCATTCCTCAGAGGGTGCTTTAGGCTGTAGAAATAAGCCAAAGTGTTTAGAGGAAATTGCATTCATTACCAAGATGCTTGTAAATTTTTAAACGACGGAGGAAGAAAAGATCTGCTTTATCAAATATGTCACGCAAGATATCGCCAGATTTTTCACATGACTAAATATAGCTGAAGTGTGTGTTTCATGTTCCATACGGGTCTGAAATGTAATCTCTGTGTTGACGTAATGACTGAAAATTGACATATCGTTTCTAATGGGTGAAATCAAAATGATGTCACTCAAACAAACAGTTACATAAGATTGAAGAAAAGTTAGTTGTATTATTTTCATTTATCTGTTTATTCTTCATCCACTGGCCTCCATTATGTTCATGGAACCTGGTTAGGCGTTGTTCTTGTGATTGCATTGTTGCATACTGATTGCATATTTTTAACCTCTTAATGCCTTTTGTCGCCTTGATTGCAGCCACTGCAGCTAGTTGGCCTAATCAGCATGCATTTACATTACACAAACTATAACTATTGGTGGGTAAAACCATATTTTTTAGATTATTTGTGCCATTTAGCCTCATAAATGTACACCTGCTTTATATTTGCGCAGGCTGTGGTTAACAGATGCTTCAGTGTGTGAATTTAGATAGAATTTTTAAAAAGCCTTGCGTGATGTCTATTATGTATTACTCAAAATCTGTGTTCCTTCTCGGCTCTGATTTTCATATTTCTGCCCATATTTATTCTCAAACCTCCCCTCAGCCCCCTTTTACTCACCCGCTCGGTCATGCCATTTCCACATTGTCTGTCAGTTCCATCAGTTTATACTTTATGAGAGACGGCTTTGATATATCTGTCCCTGAAAAGCCCGTCTCCAATCTTTAAATATCGATCCCCAGGGCCTTAGCAGAGGTGCCTCTCATGAGTGCAGAAAAGAAGGGAGAAAAACAGATCATTAGTGATTTTAATTAGGTGATCTTTCAAGCTGCGATTGCCAGATGTAAGCATATGCATTTGGGTCGATCACGGTCCCTCTCACAATCCCTTTTTTGTCAGCTCGGTCTTCTGAAACGAAAGATGGCTGCTGCTAGGAGTGAAACAAGCAGTAGGGAGGCACAGAAATATGTCATCGTGCATGTGTGTGTAGCAGGTTCATTTAGAGATTAAAGCAAGTAGAAACACTCTACGGTAGCAAAGGGGGATTTGGGGAAATTAACTGCTCCATTTTCTTATGTCAAGTCAGTTTTAAAGTTACTTTTGATGTTCTACAAATTCATCTCAGTCATCATCGTAATTTTAAATGAAGTCCACGAAAGACAAATGAAGAGATTAAATTTAGAGGACATTCAGCACCCAGCAGCTTTTTTCTTGTTTTTCACAAAGATTATGAGAATTGAAAAAAAATAAGACGCCATTTGAATTAGATTGTGATACTTTTAACGTCTTTTTGCTGCAAAAATGTTCTTGAAAGTTCTTCCTCCCAACACAGCAAAGTGCAGCGCAGTTATACAGGCTCAGACAAATCTTTTCTTTTTTTCACTCCAGCGTTAAACATCATTACATATTTATAACTCGGCGCCAGATGACGGAGACAGAGGGGGAGCGAGACATGAACCAGGCAGCAACACCACAACCCGTCTGGTGTCGCTCTCGGAGATATCTGATTGCTCTGTTTAAACCTGCTTTTTATCTATCGTTGCCAGAGAAAACCCCATTACACATGAGCTGCAAATGGACTTTTGATTTAACAATACATAATTTAATTGGCACATTAGATGTGCCCAAAACATCCAGCGCCAGTTATCAGCGAGTAGGGTTAAAGGGACTGCAGCTTTCAGCGAAAGGAGATGGGCCACGATACAAGAAAATCAAATCATTAGGAAATGTCTTGTTTGGCTTGTTTGAACTAAAACAAAATGCATTGATTTTTGATTTATTTCCATTAAAATTGGACAAACGAATCAAATAAAAGCTATATGGAAGAAATAATCGCAATAAATGTTGGCTTTTTATAATTAGGTTTGCTTGCGAGACAAATCTAACCAACTCTGTTTCTTTCTCCACAGATCCAAGTGAGGGCTTTCACTGCCAAGATGAGTGTCGCATCCTGGGTCACTCTGATCGCTGCTGGATGCCTCGTGTTCCTGTCCCGGCGCGTGCCAAGTCCCCGGAACACGGTCGTAATGTCATTGCTTTGTCTATTGAGGCCACCACAGTGGATGTGCCACATTACGAGGATGGCACAATCAAGAGGACTTTTGCCACCTTTGGCAAGGATGGGCCGGAGGATGTAGAACGGGGAGAGATGAAGGGAAAGCGGACTCAGGAGTCTCAGGTGTGCAGCCCTAAAGCCAATGGAGGGGCTGTGCGCGAAGCTGGCAATGGGCGTGAGGCTGCCAGCCCCATTACTTCCCCTGTGCACCTGAAGAGCCCCGTATCCAAGCCGACATCCGCCTACAATACACTGAAATGCCGCGATGCAGAGCGAATCGCCAACCACAGCCTGCTGCGGCAACCTGAGGGGAAGGACAGTGAACCGGCTGTCAGGGAGATCAACACGCTTCTCCAAGATGGCAGAGACAAGGAATCTCCCAGCAGCAAGCGCCTGAAGGACATTGTGCTTTAGCAAGCATCTTGTTGACACACACCTACATGCATACACGATGTAAACTCACATATATATATTTACCCCGCAATAGCTGTGTGTTCACAGTCAGGCTGTGGAAGTGTAGAGACACACCCATTTGCAGTATACAAAATTTAAGAACCAGCTTGGGCCAGTGATACAGACTGTAGAGTGCTACAGCTAGTCATGTGCTCAGGCCCAGGTAGTGGATGTGGCTTTGTTGTAGTCGCGGTACGTTTTCCTTGTTTGCTTTTGTTCAGTTTCCTTTCAGTCTGCAGCGAGTGAACAGGCAGGTTACTGTTGACTGCATGGACGCGGCCAGTGGAGCTCTCCAGCCCTCGAGCCAAAGCAGGACACTAAACGTGTTTGGACACCTGAGGTGCCGATTCATACGTAAACTTATGCCTTTTGAACTACTTTTGTATGACAAACTGACATTTGCCTTCTTTGGTTTTGCAGACTGTTTTAGCTGCCAAAATCGCTCCTTGTTCCTTTGTATAGCGAGCTCCGACACTGTAATAAATGACCACAGATACACACATAGTCACTCCTTCAACAGTTTGCTGTGCATTAAGAAGAAGGAACACGAGGCCTCTCGGTCATGCTTGCCCATCTCCCTGACTAATAAGAGAGAACTTTCCCCGAGGATATCCCGGTGACATCAGACTGGGTCCTTAAGTATTTATATTTTATCACGGATGGAGCTACATGAACTCCCACTCTCTGCAAAGCCACTCTAAACACTGGAAGTGGGACAGACGGATCTTTGTGTTCAAAACGAGTTGTATGAAAAAAGACACTACTTTTGAAATCTCCTGTGCCCAACCTTGATTGTAGCGAGTGGAGCACAAATTTAGAGCTTTGTGCTTTGGTCTTGTACTTTTTTGACTTTTGACTATGGGGCTAGGATAGAAGGGATCGTCACTCATGTCTTGCTATGTGAAACTCTGTATAGGGTTTACTATTATCATTTTTAATAACCTGTTGTTATGTGACAATCCCTTTAATGTTTTGTTTCAAAAGAAAAAAAAACAAATAAACATTGGTGTTCAACTGAAGCTACAGTAGCGTTTGTTACACAAACACAAAAATAAAAAAATATATGCCAAAATATATTTTATAAATAATTTAAAATGTATAATGAGAATATTTAATGCTGTGTAGTTATTTTATGAGTAAGTTATACTTGAAATTAACTTGCTTTGGTTCATTTGTCATTTGCTTTTATATTGAACATGATTTTTATTTCATTTCTTTTCTTTTTAAAATTAAATTGGAATTATTTTCTTTGTTTTCTTTTCTTTTTTTATTGCTTTGTTTACTGTGTGATCCCTGGCAACCGTTGACTTGCAGTCTACCTTGTTGTAAAGAGTTTCTTATTGGTCAGTTCTTGTGCCATCCAGTTTCTGTGTGGGCTACTAGAAAATGTAAAAAGACAAAAAAAATTTAAAAAAACCACACAACAACAAAAAAAATGCGATTTCAGCACCAACATTAGTGTGTCAGTTCAATGAGCTTAGAGTGAGATAGCAAAAGAAACCAAAAAATATGTAAACAGAACTGTACTGATTCTGGGGGTGTGGGGTTGCTTCATCTTCGTATCTCAGGAGGAGAAAGAACAGCTTCCAGTGTTCTTCAGGCTGCAACAGGTTTCCACCTATACGGCGGCTTTCCTATTAGACTCAAGTTCAAATAACAGTTTTTCCCCCCAACTGCAGCCGAGGGCATTCTGACACGCAGACTAGCTTTGCTCAGTGCTGCTGTCACCATGTGCCATCTGTGTTCAGCTGATCTCAAAAACAAGGTTGAGACCACAGTGGTAGAAACAGGGCTCTCCCCTCCTACGAGCACCACACGACAGACTGGGTGGAATCATGTTTGAACAAGTGAAGGTCTTTGAAGAAACCGAGTTGCACATCGGCAGTGGGGTTTGATGTTGCTTTGCAGTATACAGTATGTATAATGTGGAAATATATGAATGGAAATGGACAGATTGCATACAACAAACTAGATCTTGTAGCTGAATGTTTTGCTGGTCTCACCCATGGCTTCTGGCAACATAAAAATCGGAATAATCACTGAATGTATACAGCAGCTTATGATTAAACTATTAAATGTTCTCTTCATGGTTTCCTTGTCTTTCCTTGGCAGAAGTGAGATTTAAGGTGGAACTAAAGTTCAAACATGCACATTAGCTTTAATTACTGTCACAATTTGTCATAAACCTGTAAAAATAAAGTGAGAAATTTAAATGAACAAAAAATAAATAAATAGAATCACGACCTACTTTGTTTATTATTAATTCTGTTTTACTATAATAGTTGGCTTTGTATTACAACATTCAGAAACTATTTTGTGAATGTTAAAACTCTCCATAAATACACTCAAACCGTGCTCACAAAGTCACATGATTTCGGCTTCCTCAGTATGACACATAAGGCCTGTGGAGAAGAAAACTGGAATCTTCTCCAGGTTTTTTTAAGGCTTTGACATGGTGTCTGATTCCATTTGAGCAAAACTATTTTTGACTTTGTCAACAGTTTGAACCTGTGGGATCACATTTTTACACTCCAGTCCAATAGGTGGCGATCATGTGCTGGTTTGTCAGTATCTATTTAAAACAAAGGCATCCATAGTAGCTAGAACACAAACATGAAGGTTGAAGCTGATGCAAAACAAGTGCCATCTTGTAGCAGGTTCCAAAGCAAGCTTCAAGCTTCGCCTTCTCCATGTAAAGAATGAGACATGACTAAAAATACACTTCAGATACAGATTTTAAAAGGGTTGACTCAATTCACAGTTCTCACCATGCTGATGTAAGGTTAAAATATCAAGTTTTCTCATGTGTTTAGTTGTAATTAGTTACTTATTGCTTAAAAAAACACCATAGCATAACAGCACAAGTGGGATATCATTAGCCCAGTGAACTAGACCATCAGTTCTGCTCTGCAGACTTTGCTTGCCAGGCTAGGACGTCATGGCTTCAATTACCAACATCTAAAGACCGCAGAGATGCCAGGTCTAGTTAATGGTCAAAGAACTCAAACTTCTTCACCTGCAACTTGGGCCTTAACAGGTGATGTATCAATGAACTGTTGAACTAGACAGCTAGAAGCTACATGCTAAAAAGAGATGTTAATGGGCAACTGCAGCTTTCACAGCAAACTGTTTCAGACAGAAATGTATTCATACTTTTATCAGTAGCTGCACTGTTAGCCAAACAATCACCCAGGTGTACAGCCATTAACAATGGAGCCATGTGGTTATAGGTGACTGCTAGTTTAATCTAAACTAGCTAGCAGCAACCACATAGCAGGCATAGCTAGCAGCTGCAAAACCACTAAACAGCTGTTATTCTACATTTTAAAGCACCAGAAAGTGAAAACATTGCATTTTGGATAGTAATATATCTCATGTATGTGGCAGTGTTTAATTAATACTTTTTCTTCATGAGAATAACTCTTTAAACATGTACTACAGCTGACTCTCCTCATATTAAAACTGACAAGAGCATAACCTAGCACAAACAGATTAATTCATTTAAAATACCACTTTTTTTCTCATTAATCAATAAAAAAAGATGTGTGAATCTTTCAACATATAAGAGGTGACTGTGTGCTAGAGTGTTTTTGTTAGTACAGTTCATATCAGTTGCTAGATGCCTTTCCTGAGGTGTTTCGATGTTTGTACTGCCATGTTTCTTTCAAAGCGCTGTAATGTAGCTGCTGATCAAAACCAGGTAATCTGTCGTTTCACTAGGTAGTAATGTGCTTTCACAGCCAACAGTATGATGTCATTAAAACACCAGATCTCACTTGAAATATTGATTTATCAATCAACTTTTTTTCGCTGAAGGGTCTAAAAGCTATCAAATAGGTTGAAAGGCAAAAGGAGCCTGACTCTTTCTCGACAACACTTTCAATGACATTTTCGCTCAATAAAAGCTCCACTTTTCACCTCCCCCACAGACAGCAGGTATTTCTCTTGAGTAACAGTATGAATTGATAAAAAAAAGCTGAAAAAATGACATGGAACAGGACACATTCCAGCACTAGAAAAAGAAGGAAGCAAACAAGTGAGGGGAAACACACAGCTGCCACACAGCTGCCCTCTATGATAAGAAAAAGAGGCTGGCTTCATTTCTATAATTAATTTGCCATTCCCTCTATACCCCCTGGTGGAGCCAACATGAAAGCTGGTCTGAAAGCGTACTTGCTAACACATCCATTAGTCTATGAGGAAGATCTTGTTTCTTCCAGCTAAGTTTTCTTCTCATGGGCAATACCGCTATTCCAGCCCTGCCCCACTCATATAAATTACTCATGGCCTTTCAGCAGTGTTTGGACCCCTGGGTTTCCATAACAAACTAAACTAAAGTTATAGTCCTGCCTCCAACTGAAGGGCAAAGTAAGCAACATAAAATTAATTTTAAAGACAACAATCTTGCTATCATTAACCTTAAACACAAAACTTAGCATCACAAATCAACCGAAACGCTTTGCTATACACGTGGAAAACTTTGGCTTCTTTAACCACCCAGCATTATTGCCTCTGGCTAAATTTCATTTGCAGTGCAGGGGAAAAAAAACCTGATGCATATGTGTGCATATTTAATTACCCCTGATTCAGGCTGGCCATGGATCGTATTTTACATTTTGGTGAGATTTATATCAAAGGTTACCAGGATGCTAAAACCATTAGAACGCTGCAAACTTTTCAGTTGCCATGTTGCAAAATGGGGATAAAGGGGTAAACACGGATCAGCGTTACTAATTTATTTCAGACATGCACTGACAAAGAGCAGGAGAAGGCTCGCAGCTTGACATTCCTTCAATACACAATTGTTTGTCGCCTGTTCTTTTGAATGAGATCCACCCTCAACCAACCCCCAATCAGGCATACTGATAGTTCTTGCTCTGGTGACCTCATTCTATCAAAAGGGCTTGCAGCTGCTGCTGCTGCAGCCTCATTATGACCAACAACTCCATTCGCTAACCTCTGCTGGAAGTTCACCGAGGGATTAGGTGACAAGCAACACATCGAACTCTCTGAAGTCATTTAACAAATTTTCCAATGAAGCCTTTTATATTAGAAAAATACAAAAAAAAAAAAAAAAAAACTGAAATAAAAATAAACAGAATTCATTCTAAATGGTAATTTTTACCAGCATTTTGTGAAAGAAACTTTTCTACATCAGTAGAAAAATGGCTTGATTCAGGTGCAGAAACTGATGATGTGACTGGAAATTCCAGTAGGATTTTTACTCCTCTCCCCACAAATAAATTATTTATAATGGTATTTTCTCACTGGTCTCATACAGTTTTCTAATTTTGTTTTATTTTTAAAAATGATTATTAAAGTGGGGGGTTACAGATAAACAGTGTGTGGTGATTTGGCCAAAATATTGCATGAGTTTGTAAAGTAAAAGAAAATGTGGAGAATGCAAAAAGAAAAGATATGGTACACATTATGACACTTTTTTTTTCTTAGATTTTTTTTGCATTCCCCACATATATCAGGATGCCATTATCACAAGATTTCTTGAACTAGTACATGCATTGCGTACAGCACGCTGTTTGTTGATAAAAATCATTTTTAAATACAGCCTCTGACTTTGGATCGTTCAAATCGACATTTCCTCTCATTTATTTTCAGGTAAAATGGTCAAAATTTCAAAATCAATGCAGAGATGTTGAATCTAGCATAAAAAAAATTTTCTTTACCTTGACATCTAATCTTTATAACTCTAGCTGTTTTAAAACTATCAATTATTTTCCAAGAAATGTGTTATCAGTTCATCAGTCCGTGGGCAGCTTCCTCAGTCACGTACTTTTACATCTTTTGTAGGTCGGAAATTGAATCGGCCCAGAACTGTGTTCACCTAGCCCTTTTTATATGTCACAAAATCACACCTGCTCAACTGTCAATCTGATCCTGGATGGAGATTTGGGTCCTTGGTGGATTCAGGGTTTCACTTATACCAGAGATGACATGTTCAGACTTTGTCAGGGTTAAGGTTTTGCTGCAGTCACAGTCATTTGAAAGTTGTGAGCTCCAGGAATAGGATATTAGCTCAGAGACCATAGTGTGAGGTCTGAAAAAAAGTTTTTCAGAGATTATTGGGACTCAGAGGGATGTATTTCTTCTGGTCGAACTGCTTGGCAATCTGAAGAAGAAGAATAACCTTTTGTTATGGCCTTAGATTGTATTGAAGAGGTTAGTCTTTGTCACAGTGGTCATTACTATCAGTAAGAAGACTGATTACCCTCTCTATCTCCCCACCACAACTACATATCTAATAGGCCTGGCCAGTATCCACTTCCCTTTGTGGAAGTCACAATGGAACTTTGATCGCCATTGAAATGAGTGGCTCAAACAATAGTCCACACACACTGAGCCCTCAGTGAGACGGGGAGCAGCGTCTGCCACATTCCCCAACAAGCTTTAATTGGAAGTGATGCTAGACAGATCATATCATAACCATTAGTGATGCCCTGATAAAAACTGACCTGGGAGCTGCTCTGGAAAGCCTCTTTGTCTGAAAAGGGTCCGATGAGCCCCAGGATCTGTCAGCCTGCCATCTCCAGCAGCAATCACAGCCTGACCTCAGTCACCTTTCCCAGCCCTTAATGCCCAGAATGCTGGCTCTGGGGCTGTGGAACAGGGGTAGTTGACCTCCCCCTCTCCAGAGGATAAAAACGCTGATAGCAGGGACTAGAAATTAAAGACTGTGGCCTTTGAAAGCCTCCATTATTGTCACAGGCAGCACAGCAATGAATCTCACCAGCCTCTCCATGGACGTGAATTATCCGAGGGGTGATTATTTGACCCAAAGTCTCTGCTTGCCTATGATTTATTTTAGCCTGGTACAGGTATATTCTCTGACCTTCCTGACTTTTTGAAGTGGCTGAAAAAAACACATTTTTAAATTAAACTTTAGATAACAAATGATGTAAAGTGTTTACAAACTCATTAGGAAAGTTTTCTGAAACTTATTAAGTTTCCTCAATCAGCTTGTCCATGTATGTGGGATATTGTCTTTACAGATGTGTGCTGAGATCTAAAGAGGCTTGATTAATTGTTCCACAGCTGCAGCGATTCAGAAGAGTGGTTTTCGGTCCCAAGCGAGACAAATCTGCTGAAACTGAAACCCAAGGTGTGTGTTACATCAGATTTCTAAAATATGGCAAGTTTTCCACAACCTTGCAGCTCTTTGATTTTTCAAGTGCTACCAGATGCTCTGCTTCTTCTGATTGTCTGATACAAGAACAGACAAATAAAAGCTGATTTTTAGGCACACATGCATATTTTATACATCAGTTTCACTCAGTTCCAGCTGTTTTTTTTCATCTTACTTGGTGAAATCATATTTCATACAAGCTCTACAGTTTGCATGTCTCTTTGCATGTGGTTAATAATGGAGCGAACTGTGAATTAGAATAAAAACTTTAGCCTTCATGCATCCATTTATGTGTTCAGCACTGCTGGCTCCAGTCATCAGCACTATTTTTAAGTACAGTTTCCAAAAGCCCAGAAATACACTTGCTTTTAATTAGGGGGTAGTGTGAATATGATGGTTGCCTTGCATTTCCTGCCTCTGATTGGAGTGTCGCTTGTGTACTTCCTCTGAAATTACTGTTACATGTTTGCAAGATCGAAAATAGAGGTGACTGCAGCAGGAGTCTAAGAGTAATTGCAATTAAATGTTTGATGTCTTTACAAACCATGAACTGCTGCTGACACTTTTTTTCTCTTATGATCTTAATATCAACCAAAACACTAACTTTCTGCAGGCATCCTGAAATTCTGGAGATTCTACATCCGACTGTTTCTGACCAGAATCCTCAGGAACAGGTGTAACACGTAGAGCGGTAAGTGAATCATTTTGAGTTTTTTACATCCTTTTTTTTTCATGAGAATTGAAGATGTCAGGTAACAAAGCTTCTGAAGGTGGCAGCTACAGGATGCTTGAGCTGCTGAAATAGCACAGTTTTACAAAACGATCATTAGAGCTGTTGTTTGTATTCTAAAAACTCATCCATGTTTCCACACAACCGAGCCCGGCGCCATGAGGGGGCGTATGGGGGCATCGCCCCCTAAGTGAACTACACTTCCCCCCTCAAGACTTTTTAAAATACTTTTAACATTAGAAATAATTTCAACTATTTCTGACATTTTTATTTTAATGTTTAGCCATACAAAATGAAAAGTAGGACATTTTTAATTAACAAATGCACACATTTCAAACTGAACAGATCTCAGCCACTGATTGATTGGTACAAGCCAACTACGTTTTTAGCGTCATCACATACGCTCGTTAAACTTGGAGCTTTAGCAGCTAGCATCTTGTATGTTGTTGTATGTTTTTGGACTGTAAGAAGGTGAAACCATAGCTGGATTTAACAACAACAGAGATGAAAGAGTCGAAGTTCCTCGTTGCTCGTCGGGTTTTTGGACGTAGGTGTGCTGTCCATGGTGCTGAAAAACCGTGTCGTCGGCTTCTCTCTACCTATACCGGTGTTCTGTGGTTCGTACTGCATTAAGACTTGCTTTGACGTTTGGGGCCTCCACAGCTGTGTGTGAAAACGCCTTTTCTACACTGAGGAAATATTCTGAACAAAGACTCCCAATGCTGGACAGGCGCAGAGCAAACCTGATAAAAATGGCTTTTGAAAAGGACCTGACCAGAAGATTTAAAGTTGAGTGTAAAGAGATCTTTCTGAAAATAAATTATAGCCTCTGATGTAATAATGTAAATCTAATGGATCACTACTACATCATGCTAAATCCACCTACAGGTAAGAATATAATGCTGTACATGAAATCAATAAAAATTAAACAATGGTTACAAAAGCTAATAAATCCAGATGCTTTGATTGGACTTGACTTGGACACCTAAACAGTCTAGATTTGACTCGGATTCGTGGTTTGGGACTTGAGTGAAATCTGTATTGGGTTAAACTAATAGCTGCTCAGCTGATCCAATGTACACAAATGTATCGACGGAGCAGCCGTGCGTCGACATGCATACTTCATTCCACATATAGATGTTAGATGTTATAAGAAAGGTCTGCAAGCAGCGTTTTATATGGCATCCACTCCTAAAACTAGCAAGATAGTTGACAAAGTGTGATTACATTTGTGTATGAAGAGCGGATCTCCTGTAGTCTCCTTAATAGCTTTTCCATCTTTAGATCTGTCTAAAACAACTGGAATGAATACATCTAGATTGATTAAAATGAGTTCAAACAAATGATAAAAGTCAATAATAAAACGTAGTCTGAGTTCTTCTGCTGTTTATAGATGAGCATGATCCAAGGAAGGAAAACAAACTGGCGCATATTTTTAAAATATCAGATATTCTGTATTTACCTGCTAGCAGAGCGACCAAAGTGATTTGAATTGTATTAAAGATAAAAGACCACAACAGAAGCAAACAACGCGTTTTGTTCTGCATGTCACCCAATTAAGTTCCCTCTGTTGTCCCGCTGTTTGTGTGAGATTTACTATTACAAATCGGCCACACAAATGTAACTTCACTCATAATCTGCCTCCAGTTTATTGAAATGCATTTTTTTTTACCAATTTAATGTAAATGAGCCTAATTTGTTTATGCATTTATTCAAGAATTATACATTCAAAGACTATATCTTGTACCTATAAAACTAATATTCACAATTTTACATTCTTTACCACCTAAAGATGAAATAGTGACATAGTTTTTGTGCAAATTCATATAGTTTACACAAGATTTCTACATAAATGCTTTGGTTGTCATTATAAGATTCAAGCATACATAAAAAAAAACTCAATGGATTTCACAATTTTGCAGAAGAGAATGAGAGATTGCTCACAGAGCTGAAATTGGAACAGTTTGTGGAGAGCATGCTACTTACTGTTCTCTGTGCTATTTAAATCTCGGAACAAAAGAGAGTGGAGCGCCTGGAGTTTTTTCCCCTCCCTTTTTTCTCCTACAGGTGTACGTAGCTTCTGGTGCAGCCGGTGGAAGAAATTGGACACATTTTTTGTTGTTGTTGAGCCTAAGTTGTATAAATTGTTCAAAACAATTTTCTGTTCAGCACAAAAGGGGAACATTAAATTGTGCCTGGAATAAAGCATATGAAAAGAAAGATAGTGCTCCGGCTATCATGGCAAGTCATCACAAATACATCTTCACAGATTTCTTGTGGGTGGTTTATATAATTTGTTACTCGACAGCAGGATAATCAGCCCAGTAGTGTATGTCTCTGTGCTGGAGTTTTCTATTGTCTAATACTGAGGAAAAAAAATAAAAAAGATGAAGATTTACCAACACACTGTGACTCTTATACTGACTTAGGATCCCTGGAATATCTTTATGTGCAATATTCTACTTTTTACATGCTTGTTATAAAACACATTGTTTACTGTTCCCCAAAGTTTTATTTAAATTTCAAAGCTTTAGTGTTAAAATTGATAATAGCCATATTTCCCCCTCCATAAAATCAGTTTTCTGCCTCATCTATGCACCTTAAGTCTAGCTGTGCTTCCAGAAGGCACAGAAAAACCTGCAGGGTTGCTCCCCAGGGGGAGCAGTGTCTTTGTTTAATGCAACCTCATGAAGAATAAGTAGCCTGGTGTGAGGTTTTCCCCCCAAACACTTCAACAATGGAAGACCTGGGTTATACCACCGTCGCTGTTGAGGAGGGAAGCAGGCTAAATGCTACCAGGGATTCAGAAGGAGAAGCCGTATGCGTAGAAAATAGTTTTCCCCGTCCCCTGTTGTTTCTTGCAATCTCACTCGCTGCCTCACATGGGAGCTTAATCTCTAATTCAACAGGCCGGCTTCTAATCAACCTGCACCTCAGTTTCTAAAGTAAACTACCATTTTTATGGAACAATGTGCCGCCATTAGTAGAAGATTCTTTAGGGATTCGGGGATTTAAAGCTTCTGTGGTGCCGTTCACCAACTCTCTAAATCAGCAGAACACAAGACAATTTCTGTGGGATAGAAACATCTTATTGGCAATGAGAATATAGCAAATTTTTATTGAGAGTTATAAATCCATAGATTGAGCCAAATAACTCCTTTTTCAGAGAAAAGTCTTCAGTGAATTTGGAGACGGTAATTGAAGTAGGATTGTGAGACAGTATTTTCTTTGGCAGCCTTAAATCAACAAAACACAAAACTCTAGTCACAGGAAAGAAAAGCAGTCCGTCAGGCTGACTGAAATGGCAGATTACAATTGGAGGCCTGGAGAATAAGCAGCAAACTGATCATTACACCTGCTGCATAACAAGGGAGAAAACAATGTGGTTTTTAGCTGCAGAATGAAGATTGAGTGCACAAATAAATTACACAAGAGATAAAAGGTCAGGCATAATTTGAGGCAATATTTTCCTTTTATTACACCTCCACAATATATTTCTCACAACCGGCGGATGAACCTTAACAGGAACACTTTATTTCATAGACACTGCAAATCAGTGAATATTAGTTGGCAATGGAATGACAGGACCCCTGCTACTGCACAATGTCGCCATAGAAATATGATTATTCTCATGATAGTAAATCAAACAGAGACCAGTGTCCTTGTGTTGCAATCATTTACATGATTGTTTGGGGGAGAAAAAAAACCTTGGATAGAATATCTCCTCACTTCAAGGACATTTTTTTCTCGCCCTTCTGCTGCCATGAAGTAAAGAGAGCTAATGGGTTGACAAAATGACTTGTGTGATTCCAGTACTTACATTAAAACAAATAAGCTGCTGTAACAATGCTTTAAATAAATTACTACCACTTTTCACTTGCAGAGAGAAAATCAAGGATGCTGAAGGATTAAATTATTCTTAAGACGTTTCACAGTGGCTTTTATTGAAGACTCTGTATGAATTTGCAGTATTTGTCTTTGCAACAACCCCCACCTAGTATGAACAAAGATTTTATTGCTTCTTTTGCAAAGAAAGACCTATCATTTCCTGAAGGAATGCATATTGGCTGGCACCTCTCATGAGTTTATAGTCTTATAAAGTTTAGGTTGAATCTTTCTTGAAATACTGAAAAATCGTGTGTGATCTGTTATTTGGAATGTGTTGTGAAAGACCCTTGTTGCTATGACCTCAATTTTTAAATCCGTATCTGTAAAACTGACCATCTTAGAGCCATTTTTGTGTTTTTAATGTTCATTTGATGTAGCCATCATCACTAACTGGTTAACCCTTTTCTGGTCACCTGGACTTTTAAGTACAGTAAAATCCAGTGTATCCTAACTTACAATACAAAGTTGAAAAGGTCTTATTCTCTGCTTTCAGAAACTATTTAAAAACTTGGACTAATAGTTCAGTAATACTGAGAAGCACAAACTATCTTCTCAGTGATTGGAGAGGGTCATATTAATGTAGTGCTGGGGAATACTGTAATGAGTAGCAATAAACCAATAGAATTTGAGTTAGCACAATGTCAGCTGTCAATCAACGTGTTTGCACATTCTGCAAAGCTGTAAAGGTGGGGCCACAAAGACACACACACCCAGCGCTCAATGTCTTCCCTCTTTACATTCGCCGTATTAGAAGACATGGGCGTGGCTATGCTAAAAAGTTAGCCATTCCCCGGCTACCAAGGGCTACATTAACTTCAGAAAGTAAAACAAAGAAGAGTCCAGCAACTTGGTGAAAAACGCATTAGACTGGAGTGATGTGCATGCACAATTATAGAGGTGGGGTTAAAGGGAGCGGGAGAGGGAGACTGGATGCTTTGGGAGGGGCCTTGGGATGTTGGATCAAAAAATATATCTTGCTTAAATACTCTAGACTCCAGCTTTAACTCCAATGTCAAATGCTTAAAATTATGACAAAGTTTCAAAGATCTTCCATGATCAGTTCAGGGATGGCTCTCAGCTACCAACAACAAATTTTAGGTCAGTATTTGTAAAACTGAGTTACAGTCATTTTTATATTTCGCTGTGAGCTCCACCTTTGTGATTTTGTCACTGCTAGGTGAGTAGTGACCATTAAAGAACTTCTAAATCTTAACAGTGGTCAAAATCACTGATTTGCCTGGAAACAGAAGACCGTTACCGGGTGCACGCAGACAGTCATTAAAAGCTGTATTTGGCATGATTAATGACACTGGCAATTTGCAGGAAAGTGCACAGTCTCTCTTGAAGCCTGGGCAGGAAAACTGCATCACACTGGGTAAAGGGGTGGGTGGTCCTAACTCCTCTCTCTGAGGAGTCCCACTTGTTCAGTCATGTTGTGCTGCTTCGCCTCTCAGTGATCACCTTTCTGGAACACGATGATTTCCTCCGACGAGTAGTCTCTTTATTTATTTATTCCAGGTTTTTTTTTTTCTGGCGCGATCATTATTTCCTCATTTTGCATTCGTTTCATCAGAGATAATTTATCTCTGCCTGCTTTAATGAAGTGATAATTCCATGATAATTAACGTAATCCTGCACCAAAGCAAATTTGCCTAATGACTGTTGTTTTGATAGTCAGAGTTGGTGCATGGGAAAATGTCCACACTGGGAGGAATCAAGGCTCTTTGCCAAGTGGTGGAAATAAGAGAGAGCAGAACTGCAGGAGCCAGAGGACGGAGAAAAGTACCTCAGAATTTTATTATTATTTTATTTTTTTTTACTTTGCGACCTTAATTCTCTGCCATGGGGCTGAAATGATCCTTGCACTTTTCATTCAGCTGTTCAAATAATAGGGTGCTAATAGGTCAGCTCAGTGAAAGAAAGCCTATTTGGTCTGCCAGCTTATGTCTGACTACAAATATGACTGCATAGAAATGATGAGCCAGGTGAGAGAGGGCTTGGGCTGAGATATTGTCCCAGAGATTTCATTTACCAACTCTGACATTTCAAATGTTTGATATTTGTTCGATAGGCACACCAGAAAAGTTTAACCTTCTGAAATCCCAAAGAAAAAAGCAATAAAGACCCTTGTAGCATCTTCAAAATTTTAGATTAACCAGGTATAAAATGTTGTTAGTTTTATCCGTGCATATACAGTAGATGAGCATGTTTAGCTTCTTTAAAATTAACTGGAGTTATCTTTTTTTTGTTTCTAGCAGAAATAATATTCCAAAACATTTCACTTTTGTCTGTGTATTTGTTCCATTAAAACCATTTAAAGCGGCACTCCGGAGGATTTCAGCAAGAGAGCAGTTTTTTAATCTAGCGTCCAAAGGCTCCTCCTCAAAACATCTCGACACGCGCATCCGGTCGCGTGTGCGCGCGTGCACGCGGCGCATATACTTCGGACATGAACAGCTCAATGTGTAGGGTTTAATCACTCACAGTTCACTATCTTATTCCAACAATACTACGAGGGTCTGATGAGCCCTCTCTGTCCCTGCTGCTTCTGATATTAGCTCTGTTAGCAGAGAGCTGCTGCTGGACTCTGAAGCTGAACTTGACTCGGCCCTGGATGAACTTTCTGACCAAAATAAACGCATAATCCTGTCAAACCTTGCCATTCTGTGAGGTGAAAGGTTTAAAAATTAAAATAAATCCATCTATATCTGGGGAATGGGTAGGTTTTTAGTAGAAATGAGCTGTGAGTCCTCAGTGAACGGCTGAGACGGCAGAGAAACACACGGAGCGTCCTGTACGACAGCGCCCCCTACTGGTACAGGTTTGGTCGATGCGCGTGCATGTTGAGAGAATGCAGAAATTTGAATTTCATTGGCTGAAAAATGTCGGCGGCAAGAAAAAATGGAAAGGGGTCTCTAGGAGGAAGGAGGGTCTTCATCAGAATGACAGATGTTGTGGGACTCAACCCATAGATCATAGTTTAGACCTGAAATATCATTTAAAACATTTAGAAAACTTTGATACAGAGAAAAATGCTCCAGAGAGCCGCTTTAAGAGATGCAAGTACTTTATGCAGTATATTTCTGAGCACGTATTGATGGCATAAGAGATGGAAATGTGGAAAAACAGAGAAAATAGAGCGGCTCGATTGTGAAAAAAGTCATATTCACAATTACTTTGGCCAGTACTTAAAGGTCCTATATTGTGCACTTTATATCCACTCTGAATAATTTCTTTTACATCTCAATAACATGTAAAAGTTATGCATTGGTCATATTGGCCATTACTTTAAGTGCAGCTGTTGTCCTTCCACCCCCTCATCCAACCTCCTAAAGCAAAACTGTCGTTTCAAATGGGCGGGGCAGTTGGTGATCTGAGCTTCTCTAAGCCCCGCCCATCTCTCTTCTCCGTGTAGGTTTGCGAGACGTCGCTCGTTGATGCAACCATCTATGAAGCAACTGCCGTGCTTTGCTCGTAGCTTCGTCATGACTGTTTGCTAATGTTTGTGAGGATGAGCGCTCTCGTGTATTTTAAAGGGTGGGGGTGGGCTCAGGTAGCCAAAGGTGCTCATGATTGGCTCTGTCCTCTAAGACGAGTGGGGTTTTCCCTTCTTGACGTCAGCAGGGGAAAGATTTTGAAACCACCCGTTTTAGCATTAGCTCAAAACACATTTCCCAAAAATGAGAATCAGGAAGTGAAAATATTTTCTCACTTTTGGTTCTCATACAGTCTTTGGGACTGATATGACTGTTAAAATACCTTTATAAAGTGAATTTGGCATAATATGGGACCTTTTAATCCCCATTATTTTACACCATTTATTCACTAATCTTGAAAACACTAGCTGGAGTTCACATTTTAACAAGACACTAATTTAAGTCAGCAGGTGGCAGAGTTGTGCTGCTTAGTTGTGATTAAATCTCACGAGACTATAAACTGAGAGACTAAAATGATTTTTTGGTCACATTTTTCACATGATCTTCTACTATGACTCTCTTTGACTCAGACATTTCTTTCGGTGCATCGTTGTTCTTGTTTTTTTTTTGTATCCAATTTTGCTCTTCTTTCTGTCCAACTAACTACAAAACCATAAAGACAAACATGGATTAATGGCTTTAAAGTGAAATTGGAGCCATGGAGATCCAGCTCCCTTGATCTATCAAATGGCTCACCCTGAAAGTGGGGATGACTGGCAGTCAACAAATCACCACCGTGTTTGTGTGTTTTACATGATTAAGCATATGGAGGGAGCTTTAAATCACTCCTTCCTTACTTGACAAACCTGTGTGATCCACCACACCTGCTTGTACACAACTGCCTCCACTAGAAAATAAGATTAATCGTCTAGGACAAAAATATGACAATAGGCAATGATGATAATGAATTAACAGCTACTTTTAGTAAAGTCTCAGGCTTCTAAGAGCCCTGATGATTGACAGTTTTTTATCTATCTAATACCAAACATACTTGGTTGTTTGCTTTAGCAAATAAATTATTATAATACAGTCTAGAGAGCTTCTAATAATGCAGGGCAAGCTGATTTATAACTGATTCATCATGATCATGACTTCATTTATTTAATCTACACAGAGCACTAATAAAAGCATATTTAAACAGAGTAAAGGTGAGATTTTAGATGTTTATAAAATAGATTTTCATGAAGTCAGTATCTCATTTAAATGAAGCATTTTCATTTTATCCATGAGGTGAAGTTGCTATTTATTTGACACAAATTTACACAGTGACCTGAGTAAATACACAACAGCAGATGGATCCTCATTGTTGAGCATAAAAAAAAAAGGTATTTGTGAGGGAGTCGGAGTGAAGCAGCTGATGAAATATGAATCAAAATTTATGTTGATAAAAAAACATCAAATGTAATAGAATGCGATCACGTTTAGATTTTACAAGTTGATAGCAAGTAAAAAGCAAAATAACTCAGACATTGCCATTTAGAGAAAGTGTTGAATCATACACAGTGTGAAGATAAATGTACTTGATATGAGCACATTTTAAATTTATTTGTTTATAAGATCTTTAATGATGTCATCAACATTAAAGCCCTTTAACTACTCATTTGTTAATTGACATAATTAGGACATTTTCTGACTAAATCACAGGAAAAATGTTTGCACAACGATCTCAAATTTGGCTATATGTGACCTAAAAAACTTTGTTTCATGTTGTGCATATCAGCTTTTTTCTTTTTTCTTTTGCATTTCTGCATCTCAAACTAGTTGCCAACAGTCCAGTGAGATACTTTTGACTTGAACTTGACATCAAATCAATTATCTATGAACAAGTCCAATGAAATGGCTCTCATTTTGTTACAAAAAAAAAAGACAAAAAAGCCATCTGATGACAGCGGTCAATACACTCGAAGCAGTGTGTCCAACATAGATGGATATATTTGTAAGTGATTGTCATTTTAAAATTTGTTTTCAAGAAATTGTAGCAATTATGTTGTTATGTTATTACCTGCATGGAGCTAACAAATAGCAATTTGTTCTTTGTTGCTTTGTGGTCAGTGCTCCCTCAAGTCCTTCAGATGTTCTGGGATCAGCCCTGGAGAGAAAATAAACTACAACAAAATTCAGTTGAATGACACAATAATCTTTTAGGCAAACATAGTCATATGTTAATGATAAGATAAATATTTTACTCCATGCATTTTGGCCTCTGCACAAGAACACTTTTGCACACGGGGAATGCTGTTCGAAAATTACATTTGCTTCTTGAGGCAAAAACGAGAAATAGAATTTATTCAAAAAGTGCTTGGCTTAATTAATATTTCATTTAACATGATGTTACATGTTTTGATTAGTAATTCTACACTGTGTCACTTTGCTGAATGAATGTCAACTCAAAGTGCTAGAACTCACACGTTTAAACCTCTTTTGATGAATTCACCTAAATTAGCTATGAATAACGTATAATCAATAAACCCTTTTAATTAATATAAGGTAATTTGACAAACCTCTGGTGCAAAGTAACCACGTAAGTGATGAGCAGAAAGAACTATAAGGAAAACTGGCAGTCGAGGACTTATGTGGGACACAAAGAAAATCTATTACAGCAGTTTGTCCCATTTACTCAGGAAGCATAATGAAGACTCGCCCTGGTCCTGAAGTCCAGCTGTGGATCGCTGTGCTGCAGACAATGCTGTAGAAGCAGGGTGGTCGCTCATTAAAAAGCTCCAGTTTGCTCAGGGAAGAATGACAATGTGCCCGAAAGGCCTGTGCAGTGCTGATGATCTGTGCACCCATTCACAGCAGTGTGACCGTTAGTGCGAGGGCGTATCAATTAAGGAGGCTTGTTGGGTTCCTCTCTTCAAAGCACCTAAATAATTTAACCATCAGGGGTCAGATTGCATTAAACAGTGTGACATTGGGTCTATAATGTGGCAGTGTTTATAGAGCTACAAATTATTGAGAGGGCTAAACAGAAACAGTGTGACACTGCATGATGCAACGTTGCACACTTTGACAGTGGAAGCATGTAACTGTTATAACTACCAGTATCTAATACTCCCACCCTCGACTTGGTGGGAAAGTATAAATTGGATCTGCTGATTCTTTAACTGCTTCTATCACACTAGATTAGGAAGGTGAGCTGGATGATGGACCCCTGATGGTTAATTGAAGTTTCATTAATTCTGCTGAAATTCAACTAGAAAAAGAGCCGATATGACCGCAGGGCTAGTGTGGAGCCTTCCACGTTGCTGTGTTTTAAACCAATTATAGGTATTTTCCAGTGTCTTTATCCTCACACAGTCTGCAAAGAAACCTATTTTATCTGACCTTGAATGTCCCATCGTGGTTGTCTGCTCCGAGGATACAGAGAAGCTCCCCAGCGAGAATTCTATGTATTCTGTGATTAATTATTCACCAGCTCATTGCTAACGGATAGCCGACCAGTCGAGGAACGGACAGATTAGTGATTTAGGGCAGTCTTTTCATTCATCCTTAATGACATATTTTTAGTTAATCACATAACAATGCCTTCTATAGTTATACACAAAGGAAACAAGAGGATTAAACTAAGTACATCCCTTTAAAGTTCTAAGACTTTTCATATCAAAATATGGATTTATAAAACATATCTAGTCCTTACCAGGTCTTAAAATAAGATAATTACATCCTCAGGTGAACAATACAATGTGCCCTTCTTTTTAAGGAAGAAAAATCCAGAATGATGACTAAAATAACTGAGAAAAGTATTTAAACAGACTGCTTTGGAATTGTGGTTCAACAGTATAATCTTAAGAATCAAACTAATGAAACTGCCCTGGATAAAATTGATTGTATCAACGTCTTCCCTCCGTCTACAGATACAAACAGGATTTAGATCAGGGGGTCTCCAGATTGGTTCAGTGTTTGGTTCTGAACCATTCCTGGGTGTTGGAGGACCCATGACCTGAAATTGGGACCAAGCTTTCTGACACTGCCCAGCACATTTCACTCCAGAATACCTTGATACTGTATTCTTGAGACTTCATTGGACCCTCAACAGATCTAAGACTTCCTGTGCCAGATGCAGCAAATCAGTCACGGAACAAAACCTAGTCTGTGAACATAGAACTGCTGTGATTTACCAAAAAGATTCAGTTTTCTTCTCACATCTAAAAGATTGTCTCCCAGAAGCTTTGTGCTTTGTCAATATGCATTTTGGAAAATTCCAGTCATTTTTTTTTCTTTTTATAATTAGTTTTTAACTGTAGGTGTTCTCATTGGCCCTCTTCCATTGAAGGCACAGAAATGTGTTCTCTCTCCCAGGTGAGTGAGAAAAACATGACTTTTTCTCATTGACCACACTCTTGCAGCTTGTTGTTGACACATCATCAGGGCAGAACTTTTATTTCATGCAGCGTCCGGTAATTATGTGATTGATCACAAATTTGGAGTCGACATGCGTGGTGTGAAAAAGTGGGCTCCTGCAGTTGGTGGGCCCAATCAGGACTTCCCAGGATGTCTGCACTTGAGTATCTCATAAAATATGACATTTCCAAAATGAACTTTACTCTTGTTCTAGCCACTGCAAGTAAATTATCAGATTTCTTGGATCTTGATAAGTATGTAACAGGCATACTGTAAGTCCACTTTTTTTTGTTTCAGGCTTTTTGGTTACCGTTCCTATTATCCATCTGTTTAGTTTGTCATAAATTACCCTCTTGTAGCATCGTCCAACAGTCCTGTAGTCCCTTTACTTTTAAATAATATGCACAACTGTAGTCACAGGAATGTCAAGCTGCTAGATAATGGTTCATAGCATTTACCTTTACTGTGCTGCTCCACAATGTTATCCTCACCTGCATCACAGTTCTTCATTTAATATAATGAAGGTCAAAATTAGGTCTAGTTGCATAGACAGTGCACGAAGCACTGTCTTATTTTAAATGAATTAACAGCAGTCAGGTGCCTCCCGTCAAATGCATCAGAAGTGATTATAAGTGTGAATGATTCTGTAAAAGCAGAGGATTTGATGCTTTGCTGGTTCGTAGAATTCAGGAGTGTTAACACAATGTCAAGTAGGAAAGTCATTAGCAATCATTTCAAAGGAACGATTGTTTCTGCTCATCAGTCTGTGGAAGGTTATGGAGGTCAGAACATGAAATGCTCACTGAAATTGCAAAAACCCAAGAGCTACATCTCAGACTCTACAGGCTTCAGTTAGCATGTTAAATATTAAAGTTCATAAACTAGAAAAAAGACTGAGCAGATCTGGCTTGTTTGGAAAGGTTGCTAGGAAAAAGCTACTACTTTCTAAAAAAGAAGCAGCTTAGGTTTGTAGAGAATTGTATCTAAATAAACCATAAACACTCCTTTAAAATGTTTTGTTGAGCAGACAAGACTAAAGTAAGGAGACAAATTCCCACACTGGGCAAAAATCAAACCTACTAAACAACTTATTCTACTTTTTCATGTATTCAGAGGGTGTGCTAAGAGCTAAATGAGTTTCAAACCATCTGCATCAGTTTACTTAATGAGTTTAATTACTTCAGAGTTCAATAAAAATTCATTCTATAAGATAAACACATCTTGTGGTGTGTACACAGCCAATGGTAATTAGACCATGGAATATTATCAAGCACGTTAGAGTCATACTTGAAGTTTATTAATAGATAACCGTTTTTCCATATGTGCGTTTAATAGGTGCCACGATGCCCCGTAGTCATGGAAATAAGATGTCAGCAGCACGCTGATAGAGCATGCCATGCTGCAGGATGGTACCATCTCGAAGGGACTCCATTAAGCACATCCAGAAATCAGGGGTAACAGGCTTTCAGACTTATGACACCCTTCTGTTACTGAAGCTTCCAGCCTGTTTAACATTAATATTCATTTTCTTGGTTTTAACGAAGCAGGCAAAAAGCGCGGCGTGCCCTGGGAGCTCTGCATTTAGCATCAATGGAGATACAGTCAAACAACCAAACACAGAGGGAGGAAGTTGGCTGTCTCCTTCCCCTGGGCCACATATTAATGAGACAATGCCACACTGCAGCCAATTACAGCCACTCCCCCACAGATGCCTTTGGTCTAAGACAACCTCCGACTGTATGTTCAACTCCCCCACCCCCCTACCCCAGTTCACCATTCCTTTACAGGAACATACATAGGCTACATCTCATTTCCCCTGACAGAAATCCAGTCGTGACATTAATTATGCATGTTTTTGCAGTTGATTTCACCACCAACAATCTATGATAAAAGACTATAAGCTTAATTATCAGAAGCAAACAAAATGTTCTAGGGTTTTTATGAAAAAAAAAACTTGTAAGAATTAGTTGAGGACAGAACAGAACGTGTGAATCACCCATTTAGGCAAGACCATTTCCCCAATTTACCTAAACTGCAACCTACTGTGTTTGAGCCACTGGAAGCCCAGATGGACAAGGAGAGAGGGCATAAGCTAAAAACATTAGAAGGAAAAAACACCCAACTGCTTGACAGCACTGGGTTTGAAACTATGACTGTCATGCTGTGAGATGACGGCACCTAATTGTCAATTATATTTCATCTTACCTTTCCCAAAAGACTTCTGTAAGAGTTCGGATTATGACTTTAATAACACTTCCAAAAGTAGTCTCAAGCAAAAGAAAAAAAAGTCCAACATTTTATCCTCCAGGAGGCCAGTCTGCCACAGCAATAAAGACTAAATATTGCTCTTGAAAACGTCTCTGCATTTAAAAGACCTTGTCTAACCTGTGTGAGATGGCTCATTAATTGTGCATCACAAAACTGAGACAACAGTAATAAGACTACCTGCCTGGAATCACAGCATCTGTTATTGTTGATATCACATCTACATGGCCCTTTGAATAGGGAAAGTCAGTGGTACAGCAATCTGAACACAATGGCAGTAAATAACCAGCAGCTGCTGTTACTTTTAGTAAACAGAGTTGAAACTGGAAGCAATAATTGTTCACCAGTATTTGTAAAAATGGGCCCAATATTCAGGAGGACTTCACATTTACCTAGAAATGCAAAGAGGAGCAGATGGTGTAGCATTCTGACCAGTTTACACTTATCTGGGTGCAAATTATAAAGGGACTTATGCTCATATAGAGGAGTAATGAGACAAGACAATGCATGATACTATGTTCATGAGAAGGAGGTGAGATATTAATAATATTTAGGGACATTTTAAAATGAAAGTTTATGCTGTAAACAGTCTTGTAGCTTGTAGAGCATCTCTCCATTGATTTATCATGAGTCTCTATAACGATGCTTCAACTATAAATGACGTAAGTTCCTTTTGATGCTGTGTAACGTTACCCATCTTTTCAAAAAAATAAAAATAAAAACAACTTTTCTTAGTCTTATTTTGAAAAGAAAAGGTTGAAAGCATAAATCAAGGTAGTATTTTCAATGCTCAAAGTGCCAACAGATATTTTTCTATACAGATGATAGAGACAGCTTTACAGCCCAGACGTCTATATGGTCATGTTCACCTTCAGGAATATTAGCATGTCTGCATTTTCTGGCAGCAGGTTCCATCTTTGTGCTCTAACGTTGTCTTCTGCCTTTGATAGGACACGCTCGTTTGTGACAGAAGGATGGGAAGGTTTGCTTTAACAGGTGGAGACAGCGCTGCTAACAGGTGCTGCTGATTTAGGTGGAGGTCTGTGGGGATTCTGTAGGTGTCTTAGCACAGTGCTTGTTTTAGCCAAGGCGTATGGCAGTTTTCTCTTATACAGCACTTACAAATAACTTGTCTGCCATTCTGTCACCATTTATCATTTCTATTAGGGACACAAAACGCTGCTGTACACATGATTTTAAAGTTGTGGAGACATCTTCGATGCTAATTTTGCAACAATGCAGCTAGATTGCACAGAGAGCAGTCATCTCGATTTGAAGCATCGTGTCACTCTAATATCATGAGATCTTGTTACAGCCCTAGTTGATTCTGATCTAAATGCTTCCATCTATCCTACATACCTAACAAGCTAGCTTTGTGTAAAGACTTTGTATCATGACTTTTACTTCTACCCTTTTCAATATATTTTAATAATACTGTATACAGTCATTTGAAATCTTGGAAAAAACAGAAATCCTCCCATATACCATCCATACCATAGGCTGTGATTTATTAAGCAAAGTCAACCTTTGCACTTTGACATCCTCTGTGAAAATGGTAATAAAGAAGTCCTGAATCTGCCACAACCTGGCCCATTTTGAGAGCAGAGGCAGACAGATACCTGTCTAGGGACCGGAAAATCTTTGTGCTTGGCTGATATTCAGGGTGAATCGAGGCCAGTGGTACAATGCATAGACCCGATACAACTCAGGGGAGGGGAAGAGTGTGTCATGACTGGAATTAATTTTCTGTGATTGAGGCAATTGCCAAGGTTACTGCTGCAAATCAAACAGTAGGATGTCATTGGAAGTATTGTTTTCAGAAGCTCTGGTCACATCTCATACCAAGAAAATGCTAATGATATCTTTATCTTGTATCTTTTTTGAAAAACATAAGAAAGCTTGTCCCTTGAGGGAAATTTTGTTCTAAGGTAAGGACGATCAAACTCTCATTTTCAAAGCGGATTTATTCCTAGGAGCACTCTCAAATATTCCACATCGTATTTTCTGGCATAGCACACAATAAGCAAGAAAAGAGAGAGATGTATAAAATTAATTTAGGAGCTAAAATTTAAACCCTGTGAAAATCTCTCATTTGCAAAAATTGAAAAATGCATCTACTGAGAAAATAGCTTCATTTTTTCTAAATAGCAAATTATATTTATGTAGTTATACATTAGCCTTTGCTTGTAAGGGACTGAAAGTCAACCATAAACAATAACCCTAACAAGACCGATTTAAACCAAACATAAACCAGGACATAAATCTTGTGCAGACACAAAGTAAATGTCCAAAAAAATATTTAAAAAAACATCACAAGTCTTATCTACTTGTGCAAAGCTGTGAAAATGATGTGGTCTTTCAAACTAAGAATACAAATTTATACAAGTTTATCCTCCCATGCATGTGGGTTTTTTCAACTCAGAAATCAAGAATCTAGTACAGTCTATGTATTAGTTTAAAGTAGGTCTAAAGGTTTAAAGTAGTTTAGTGTTGAGTTTGAACGGTGCTGCATAAAAAAGTGTTTTTCCAATATGTAAGTAGGAATGTAAATTAAAAACATCTCAGCACTGAGTAGTCCACTAAAGCACCACCAATGGCATCATCATTTAAAATGGAAACCAGCATTTGATTTTGTGAACTCTAGAGAGATTGGATAACATTTAAAGCCTTCAAGTGCAAGAGGCAAATATCTGTTATTGTAGCAGCTCAGTGTTGCAGTGTTGCTCCTGTCCACTAGGGGCATATAAGCGCAAAGGCAGTCGTAGCTACTTCTCCAATGTAGCTGTTCTGGGTATGTTAGGCTTTGCTTTTTTTCTTTTGGTGGGGATGTAATAAAGCACGAAAAGCCTTGATCTGGTGAAATGTTAAATGAGCTACATGACCATAGCAACCATATCAACACCATGTTATCTTCATGTGTCGTTCCACGATGGTGTAATGACCTACCAAGTGCTACCAGAACTGTCTATCTTCAAGAAACTCCTGAATACCCAGCTTGACAAATGTGGTTTGCACCTCTGACAATATGAAGATAATATTTTCTTGATGCATTGTGGGTTGCACCAGATAGATCCATATTAGTAACTGAAAAATAATACGGTGCATCCATTTTTATCCTTTGAATTTTATGCACAGGATTTGTCTGTATAAAAAATGGTGGCACATCTCTGAAAGAAAACTGTGTGAAGAGTGAACCTCTAAAATCACCTCTTTTACCAACAGGTGTTAATCACGTAGCTGTCAGGAGCAGCCACAGTCAGACATGTCATCATGTCCTGCAAAGACCGATAGTCGTGTTGTCGGACACACACATTAGTCCCACCACCAACATCAGTGTTATAATCCGCAACGAAGGCACTGTTTGCTCTGCAGGGCTCGCAAACGATAACCCATGTGGGGCAGATAAGTTCAAATGAGAGACGGCTCAACCGTCTGGAAGCTGAGACAAGACAGAAGACTTCTTTGGGCCAGCAGCAGCTTTGTTTGTGCACTGATGGTGGAAGTTAGAGGAAGTAATGATGGCTACCTCATCATTTTCTAACATGATTTAGTAAGTAAGTAAAGTTTATTTATATTGCACCTTCTACAGAAATAAATCACAAAGTGCTTCACAAAAACATCAGAATTAAAACAAGATTAAAAGACAAAGAACCAAAAGCATCAAGATAAAATGAAAGACTAATAAAAAATAAAACGAATTAACACATAATGATGGGCACATCAAAGTACAAATAAAGATGGTTAAACACCAATGAAAGAACATAAAATATTTAATTAAAAGCAGTCTGAGAAATACACATACTCTGGAAGACTAAGCTCTGTCAGTGGCATGGGACAGAATTCTGGACGTATTAATAATGTATCCACTGTATAGCTGGTGTACATGATTCTACAGTTATCTGTTATTGTCAACACTTTGTGGGCATGCTGGGAAATGGTTGGTGATGTACTAGAGACATGATGGACAATTAGTACATTGGCATTTATGCAAAAAGCATGTGCAAAATGGTGCAGAAAATATTTCTAACTGCAACATCTTCAACCTTATTAGTGAATTTGCAAAAGGCACAGTGCATAGAGAGCATATATTTAGGGATTTAGGATTTTCTGGCCCAAGAGGTGATGGTTAATCATTCAATTTAACCCTTGCTTATTATTATCCTTATTTTCGGGCCTTTGGAGTTTTCTAGTGTTTTAGGGTCAATCTGACCCCCTATGACAGCCCAAGGGTTAAGGCTTCCAAGGAGAATCCTGTTGGAACTGAGGTCAAGCTGTAATCTTTAAATTTAGGACAAACAAAAAACATCATAACTTAGAAGCAAAAATTAAAGAATCTATTACAACTCATAATAAATTGTGTAAAAATTGAAAGAGTAAAATAAAAACTATTTTTGGGTAACAGTTCAAAAATTGAGCATGCATATAGACCATGATGAAATAAATATCTCATCTAAAAAACATGTTCAAAAAAATCTTCAATAATACATATTTTGAATAGCAAATCCTTATTTCTCTTATATCAAACACACAGCATAATGTTTGAAGGTCTGAGGAGGCATTTTAAAAATGAACAAAGTCCATATTCATATTCAAAAAGAGCAAAAAGAATAACTAACTCAGATTACCAAGCATCATCACACCCTTTGTTCAGGTTAAACACATTTAGATCCACTGATTTGGTCAAACTGCAAACGGCACAAGTTCTGTTTAAAGTAGAAATGATTTCCAGGCTTTAATCAGAAGCTGTTAAAGAGGCACTGTATGATCTTAATGGGAAATGACAGTTTGTTACACAAAAAGTCAGATCACACATGTGGTTCAAATGAAGGGGAGTGAAACAATGGAATCACCTGGATGCAAAAATAAAGCAAATAGAACACGGTGCATACTTTTAGGAACAAGTACACTAAAGATAATAATATAAATATATAAAGTGGCTGTATGTAAAGCATTTTTGTGGATGAACCAGTGAAATCTGGAGTAGTGTAAATGATTCATGTAAATTCATGTCTCTGATTCATGTATTTTAAGTTATGAATTTAGATTTAGTGTAGAAAGTGAATTCATTAAAAAGCTCTAGACCTTTTGTTAATTTTTTGTCCATTTTGAGTGTTTAATTATAATAATAATGATCAAATAAATCAACAAATTAATGAAACTGCATGCATTTCTTCTAATATTAACCAACATGTTTATTGTGCCTCTATCTCATTTGGAAGTTTCTCCAACTCAAGTTTTGTAAAGTCGAGGGGAGGGGTTTGGGTTTTCCTCATGTGCAATCAATTAGTCATTGATTGGACTGTCCAGAGGAGAAGTGCTTAGATCCATTCTTACACACAGTTTGGTGCATCTGGATTTGTTTGTGCATACACTGTTTTCTCAATTTGAGAAAATCACATCCACCTTAATCTTTGAGCACGAGGCCCCTGGTTCACTCACTGCTGACTCCCAAACAGACATTTGCCATCAAATTGTTTATTTATCATCTGGATGTTTGACTTTAAACAGGACATTCTGTCTTAGGCCTTAAATGGACACTTTGCTGCTGTGGAGTTCACCTTGATGTAATGGATGCGTTGGAGGATTGGATGAATTTATTTCCACATAAACAGCTGAAAGTAAACTCTTCTAAAGGTAAGCCCTTCCTCCATGTACTCAGTATGATGGGGTGCAGCTTGTTGCTCACGTTTCTTTATATTGTGCAGTGTTGGATGTGTTCTCTCTGTCATGGCTGCTGATTATCTTTTTCTTTCATTTTGGGCTTGCTTGAGTTGCTTCTGAATGAACATCGGTTCATCTCACTATTTGACATTATTTTCATAAGGCTGTCACATTAGGCAGTTGTCATGCTCGGTGGCTTGTGTGATTGCTCTTTGACACAGTGCTACCTTTGTTGCAGCACTACTTCCAGATGAAGTGATGATGGACTGCAGTAGTCAGTCAGACTTTTAATTCTAGCAGTAATTATTTTTTCTCACACGCTCTTCCCTTCTTCGTTTGACATCCAGGCCTATCTGATCGTTTCTACATTCAGACTGTGGCGGCATATGTTTGCATTGACATAATTAGACATTAGGTTGTTTACTATAACATGTTTTATTGCAGTATTTGTGCACAGAAGGAAGAGAAGTTTAAGCCAAGCTGATGCATTTAAAAAATATTTCACAAAGTCAAAGGTTTTAATTTACCTGCACATTTATTTTAAAAAGCGTTTTCTGTTTACATGAGAAATAACAAATGTTTTGATTAAAGTTCAATTAGGAGAATATTTTAACAACTCATTAAACAGTTAGGAATTGGTTGAACGTTCATATTTTAAAAGCCAAATGTAACATCAGCATGCTGAGTGAGAGTGGTGCTATAGATAATGAGTGTAAATGTTTACACTGATTGTATGTCAGCAGTGTGAGAGAAGGAGAACATATAGGGTGCAAGGACACATTCAACAAGAGAGACGATTCTTAGAAATTCAGGAAAAATAATTAGGTGTGTTTGAGGAGGTTCCTTATCTTTGAATCACCTGCAGCTGTTGCTTTGGATTCTCCCACTTGAGTTGTTTGTCTTTTAAAAAAACTCATTTGTGCTTCCTGGAAATTGTACATTTCAAAGAATTTGCCACAGAAAAAAAAAGGAACAATAAACCTCAGTTGCTTGACTGCAGTAATTGCAAATGAGAGTGGGGCAAAGAGGAAACGGATTAAAAACAATGGATAAACTTTTGATTGCTTGTTTGTAATTGCATCTTGTGGATAAATGGCTGGAACAGTGTTACTTTTCATAATTAGTTTAGTGGAATTTGGTCAAATTTACTCACCTGATGTTTGTCTTCAAAGCAAGACTTCTTCTCTTTGGGATTTTGACAGGACATCATGTCTATAAATGCACAAATTTGATTCTGGCATACTTTATATGATTAGATTTTGGGCATTTACAGCAAAATAAAAAGTCTGATCTATTATCTATTCAATTAGAGAAAAAACACCTCCATTATCCACCTTGTTTCAGATTGGTTTGTCTAGTTTGCGTAGCCTTTCTGAGGCTGCAGGTTTCGCAATACTATGCAGAAATGACAGTTTCTTGCTGTTTTATCAGTGTTCTGTCTTTTAAGGTTCTGTTAAGGCGAACTAGTGCCACTTCTCTTGTTTTCTTACACTAAGTTTTCTTCCACAGGTCAGATAACAGAATGAGTGATTTATGATGTGCATATTTTATTGCTTTTAAGAAGCAGTAACGCACTTCATGTTTTCTTGATCATAACAGTTTTGAACTGATTTCAATTCAAAGAAAAAAAGCAGACTAAAGGTTTTCTTCTGCTTTTTATATTATGTTTCTCTCCATCACACAGCTGCATTAATCAAATAGTATTTTCTGTGACAAATGTGACGTTTTTTACAACTAGTAGTCACTACTTCTATAATTTAGGCCACCAATTTTTTTAAAGGCAGCAATTTATTCCAACTTTATTCTAACTGCAAGAAAAAATAGAATATAATAGGTTTTAGTTATTAGTTTGTTTTTTCTTTGGGAACTGCTTTAATGAAAGGCAAACCCTTGCACTGTCCTTATTTTGGGGCCTATGGAGTTCTCTAGTCTTTTGTAGTTAATTTGACCCCCTAAGAGGGTTTTACACTATCTTTAAAAATATATTAAAACAAAATTCAGAGTTGAGTGGTCTGCATTAATAAATCATTTTGCATTACAAACACTTAATGTTCTCACATCATAAGTATATCTAGGTGCCTTTATTTCTATGCTAAACTGCATGATTGGTTTGTAGAGTTCATCTGGTCTAAAAGGAATGTTTTAGGGGGTCCAGCTACAGTCAGCATTGTTTAATTTGGTTACAATTATACAGTATTAGAATGGGGATTTAGTGGAACATAGAATATGCTTACACTATGTTTTATTACAGAGGGGAGGTGAACATTATCCTCCCTAAGAAATTAATTTGTTTAAGCCAAACATACAGTAGAGAGACGAGAAATCTGGCACAGAGATCAATGGATCCCCAGGAGGTCTCAGATCTGCATATTTTCTCTAATTGTCACATGCCTGCAAAAAATCCAGAGCATGCCAGAAAACAGCAGCACGCCCCATGCTAAGCTATTGTTTTAAATGTATAGTCTTACATTAAAGTTGAGACAATGTTTGTTATTAATCTTCTGGACTTAAGCCCCCACTGAAGAACTGCTTAGTATAAAAGATTATTCCCTATTTTTACATTGAAGTTATGCAAATTGTGACTTAAAAATGCTGGCAGTAAGACGATGCTTGCATAATATCACTTGAATGGAGAGTAATGGTGGACACTAACATGCTGTTTGAAAAATATTGTAAACATTTGGCTCCAAATGAATCATAATGTTAGAGCTTTAAAAAATATACATCTAATGCTTGAAAGGCTGCATCAAATTTTTATTTTATGGGAAACATTTGACATTCCTAAGAAGGGTCATATAATATTTTCTATTAGATACAAACTAGAATGTGGCTTGGTTAAACTGAGCGACTATACAGAAATTAAATATTTTATGTAACACTTATGTAACATGGTTTTAGGATATATTAGGGCTGGGATTGTTAGGAATAATGTGCTTGACATCTTCTGAAATAACATGGTAGACCCTAAATGGAGCCAGGGCTATACTATTGGCTATTTTCACACCTTCATTTACAGAGGCAAAAAATAGCTGATTCTTACGCCTGGAGACTGTAACCACTGCACTACTGGAATCAACTCAAAGCTCACCATTGGCAATGACTGTCCAACCTTGGAGCAGTCACTTTGCCTCAGTTCCTGAAACATCTTTTTGCCACCGAGGTGAGTTCCATAGTGACAATTTGCTGTTAGGTCTAAGTAATGCAATGTGGGCAGACAGGAGTGACCTTTGCCCTCCTTCAGTGCTTCCCACAAGGCAAAGAGAAGCTCCCGTCTTGTCTAGGTCAACTCTCCTTTCAAGCAGACAGCTCTTCAAATTGTGGGGACTGTGGTAACCTCAGAGCCAACTCGGTGCTGTAAAAAGAGCTTTGGTCCTTTTCACCTTTTGCAATTACTGCCTAGAACACAACACCGCTCATTCAACTGCAGGAGCTGGAAAGTGAGGAGAGAAGTGAAAACAAAGAGATGGTTTAGATGTTCCACTGACACTTTTAGCCAATTACTCATGTCTGTGGTCTGCAATTGGCTGTCCAGAAGTGGGGAAAATGGGTCTGAAGTGAAACATCACTGGGCTTCAGTATAATTTTGTTTTCTATACTTCATACAGTCTGTGCAAACAGAAGCGTTCAGCAATTAAAATGTAAAAATGGCATGGAAAATCATTTTCAGTTGATGCATGTTTGTCTTAAGTCCTCTTTTTTTTTTCTGAAACTGTAAAACCTACTTTGAATCTTTTGGAAAAACAAAACATCAGAAAATATCATTTTTGAGATATTATACATTACGCGCACACACACACCTCTTAACAGGACCAGTTATATCACAATTTATGTTTGGGATGCTGTTGTAGTGATGATCATCCCAGAGCATTTTTAAATGGGTTGCACAGATTTAGCTGGATTGTGAGTAACATGCAGTCATCCTGATGGTGGCTCAACTTCTGTTAATTGTTATGAAAGCCGGATCAGACGGACTCCTGACAGTCCCTGTTGTTGGTCTGATAGTTTCCACAAGGCCTCAGAAACTATTCTGTTTTAATACTGTTTAGCATCACATTGTTAGTCACTTTACCTGTCAGAGGACGTACATTTATGCCAGATCTTGTTAAATTGCTGCCACCCCTGCACCCTGCATCACATGTGCACTTTCTTTTGCTCTAATTTACTCCTCTGGATGACTATTACTGTATATTCAGACCAGTCTAGTCCAACAGATCCAACTTCTGTCACGTAGAACCTATTGGATAACTAAAGCTAAAACTGGATATATATTTTATAGTGATGTGGAAGTTGAAAAACCTAAGCCTCAGTCCAGCTCATTCATTATCCATTTAAAGATCAATTACCAAAATAGGTGATGGTTAGTTTCTCATTTTTGGGATGGGGTTGGATTTTTAACTCTTCAAGAATTGTTCAAAAATACAAATTTTTATCTTTATTCTCACGAGCCATCTGTAGTGGCACAATTCCAACACAACCACTTGATCAAGCTAATTCACCAAGTCGTTTCCTCACCACCATGGTGCTCTTACGTGAAGGGGAGCATTTTTTAGCTTAACACTTGTCAAAAAACCTTGACGTCGTCCCACATTTCTGCCTATCGTAGTGATCATCTGAGAAACATTTCCAAACTGAGAAGGTTGGAATCTAAACATGAGCTTGAAATGGTTTTTCATGCTTTTAATTATTCTTATCTAGATTATTCAAACACACTTTTTACATGTTTTTAGAAACAAAACCGTTGATGGCCTTCAGTTGGTTTAAAACTCTGCAGCAGGGTTCCTGACTCAAATACTTGTTACTTGTGTTTTGTTGTCATTTTAGCTCTAAAAACAAGCTGGTGTGATTTGGATATCCATGCAGCAAATCTCCTTCCAAAAACTCTATTATATAAATATGGTATCAATAATGTACATAAAACCATTTGCGCTTCAAGTTGAGTTCATGTTGTATTGTAAAGTTTTTCAAAGATTTATTCACATCATTTTTGCTAACAATTGAAAAGTAAAAATAAATCCTCAAAACGTCAAATGAATTGTATTTCAGAGTGAAAGAAACAAGAGAAAGGTAGCCAAAGCTCAAAACTCATTACCACTTCCCTTCACCGGTTCCTCCATACCCCCTATGTTCTTTTGAATTAAGTTTCAAGGGCACAGAGTTTCAGCAAATATTTCATTTCCCAAGATGGCCATCACTCAAGCTATCACTTGAACAACTCAAATCCGTCTTTTGTGAGGGAAGAAGAGGAAAGATAGAGGGTATATAGAAAGTGGAAGATGACTGAGATTACTTTTTGCTATTTTTGAGTGTCAATATCTGGGAGAGAAAAAAAAAGTTAGAAAAGTGAAGATTGGTATGCCTCAGATTCCTCTGTCAGTGGACAATACATTTTTAAACACACCTCTGGTGTAAAATTGAAATAGAAGTTTAGACATTATTTATTTAAACTACACCTTTCCACATGATTTCAAAGGATTCCCGCTTCTGAATTAAGATGAATGGAGCTCTTCTCCTGGGAAACGGGGGGAAACAAATCTGCAGAAAATGACGTTTAAAGTTATTTTCTGCTTACTTCAAATGCATCCACTTTTAATTGATTTCTATTTTAGATGGTTTGTGTGTGATATAAGCAGCAGTTACTTTACAGCTGTTTCAAAATGTTTTATTTTTAAATCAGAGAGCTGGCAGTGATTAAGGCCGATTTACGTCTTAAACACATAAAACATGTTAAAGAACAAACGGCAGCACATGGAATCAATGCAGTTCATTTCCTCTATACATGCTGTTTTCTTGGGAAACTAAATAAACGTGCTTTATAATAAAACTTTAATCAAAGTCGATTCACAAAAGAGATATTGGTGCATTGATATTCTTGTCTGCATTTCTCATGCTGAATTGGGTATGATGGCATAACTGCTCATGAAAAATTAAGAGGCATTAAAACTTCTAGCAGACGTCTGTAAACTGGATTTTTTCATATTGAGTATGTGTCATACTTTGGGGAGGATGGTACTGAATCTGTGTCTTTAAGGTTTTTGTGGGGGTGGGGCCTTTGAGGACGAGGATCTAGAGGTCAGTGTCTTACTAGTGACGCTTTCACCATGTTGAAACAACTGGCAGAAGGTCGGGTTACACCCAACAGGGTATAAAAAAAAAGAGAACACAGTGCATCAGCCTGCCTTTGTTCCTCTAACATACATGGGCTTTTCCTTCTGGTGCTGCTGGTTCTTTGTCCCCAGGGCCTCAATGGGTCACAAGCTTTTGAGGGTGGGGGGCGGGTGGGTTGTCAAACTGCTTTCCAAAGGTCGGTGTCTTCGTCTGCCATACCCCTAAGCTATCAATGGGAAGCAACTGTTGATTCGCTATCGTAACACAGGGATATTAAAGCTATTTATCTAGCCGCCCTTCCTCTGCAGAGACAGCTTGGAGGGGCTCTGATGCATGCTTAATACACTAATCACACATTCTCTCTAGGACCCCTATTCGCTGCACTAATCGCTTTCTCACACGGTTTCTCTCTTTCTCATAACTTTGATAACCCGTGCCATGCAAACACAAATTGACAAGCAGCACACTCGCAGAACTGACGTCTCCAGCACAAATTCATCACTGTGTGTTTGTGCTGTCTCCTATTGTCTTTTAAACAATAACACACTCGGAAAAATCTGACAGTGGTCTGCCCTTAGGGGACTTGTTTATTTTTCAGATGCAGACAGCTTCCTTTTTTGGCCATGTTCCCTGCATCTTCACACACTTTTTTTTTTTTTTTTTTTTTTGCATGTCCATCTGTGGACTACATGTCATTAGGGATAAATGTGTGCATGTGGTTTCTGCTATAGTGCATCTTCTAACAGCTGCCCGTGTAGACATTATACCAACATGTAGGTCTGGACATGTTTATTTGTTTAGCATGATTTTTACATGTTACTTTCATTCCTAGATGATGTTTGGCTTAACCACAGTTCTTTGCTGCTCCCTGAGACCGTGATCTGCTCACATTTCTTTGTCAGATATATGGTTAAAGTTTGAAAAAGTTTAGGTTAAACAATGTAGAGGTTCTAAATAAAGTGGTAAGTAGATAATTATGTTTTTAAAATGTTTTTAAATCTTCACACACTTATTTTAATTTGATTAAATTCCTATTAGGCATCAATTGAGTTCTACTGATTGCCAACTAAACATTCAAACTTAAGACCCAATGTGCCGGTTTTAGAATCAAACTATTTCCTTTAAAGAATAATCAGAAAAGTTATATTGTTTTTAATTATCTCTCCTCTACACAAACCGTTAATCACTTCCAATCACAGAGCAAGACCCAGTTAGATTTTTCAGTTCTGGTTAAGCAGGACATCTTGATATTTGTGGGAAAGTTTCTTTGATACTCTTTTAGTTTGATGTAGATTTGTGTTTTTTGAATTTGAGTTCAAATGAGTTGCTTTATATTACATGATACAACACAGCTGTTTTAAATGTGCTACACAAATAAAAACAGGTTTTATATTGTGAAATGATTTAAACACATCTGCACCATCACATAGTCCTACAGGAGGAAGCTGCGTTGCAGAGTCTTTTTGTCAAAGTATGAGTGAGAAATATTGCAAAAATATTTTTGTTTATTGCATACATATTATTATTTATCAGTTTATTTTAGTTTAATGCAAGTTACACAACAGTGCAACTAAAATACTTCGCATATTAAAAACAAATGCCTAAAAGTCTAAAATTGTGTGCATTTAGGCCAGTTGACATTTCTACAAAGATTAAATAGGATTTAGATTTTTGCCAAGTTGTACCAATAATAATGAACATCAAGTAAGGAATTTGAATACTGTTTCACTGTTGTCAATAAAAAAACAAACGGTAACATCACTGGTGTCCATACTCTGATAGTCATTTCACTCTCAGCACATTGTTTAGGATGCCGTTGCTTTACACAGTTAAAGTGCAAACATCAGTGCAAAATTTGCAACTGACCACTGATTGGTTCTTGTCATTTTGAGGAAAAAACCCAAACCAGTTTAAGCAATTTTGTTCAGTAATGATTTACTAGTGGCTCTAATAAAATGCACAAAAATGTAGCTGAAAAGTAAATGTGTATAATTAAATAATCCCAACACAAACACAGTGACGGCATAATTACTGTGACTAAGATCAGTTGAGCAGGCAATAAAATTGTGGCGTTGTGTTTGATCACAGTTCTCTGTTCCTGACTGTGTGAAATGACCCCAAAGTAGTAAAGGAGACACAATTAGCCCTTTCTTTAGTAGTTGACATTACTTCCTGATAACTTAATGGAATGTCTGGTGCGTGCTTTGGTCCAAGTGCAAAAGCTGCCTGAGTACATGTTGTCACAAACACACTCTTGAGTGATCGTGATGGCATGCCAGGTGCTGTGGAAAAAGCTATGTCCTTTAATCATTTCTCAATTGGACCTGATTGGACTGATGCTCAGGATGTAGCAAATGCCAGGTTGATGGATCAATTGCTGTGGCAGTTTTGATCTGATGCTGTTTATAGCGGCTATTACAAATCAATATCTTTTAATGATTGATGGGGATGAAGGGCTGCTATGTCATTTAGGTTCTTAATGGATCCAACAGTCTGATGTTTGACTGCTACCAAACAGAGGAACTCAAATTAACATTGTAGATGTTTAACTAAGTTATTAAAGGTAAATAAATAACGGCAGAAAAATTGGATTCTTCACTTTTTAATTCCTCACACATGGCAATAGTTAAAAAAAAATAAAATATCTAACCTATCTACCACTTTCATACCTCTATCAATGTTGCCAAAAACTGCCTTGATTGCAATAAATTGATTGTTTAGGTTTCAAATGACAGGGACCCCTCGATGGACTCTTACCTCCCTCATGTCTAAAACTAGTTTAGATAAAACTTACCAAGGTCATAAAATTTATTACAGAAGAGTGAGAATCTTTTTTTTTTTTTTTTTTTTTTTGCAGCAGTAATCACAATCAAGAATAATATCTTGATTGCATGTTTTTAAAAGTTGAGTTGGGTTTAGTTGTTTCAGGTTGGAAGTTATTCTGCTCGGCTAGTTTAAGTGTGTTAATGAGGAATGGTAAATTGGATTAATCTGAGCTTTTTCTGCTGTAATAAAGGCTTTGTTCTGGAAAGAGCTGAGCTAAAAGACAAAAATCTTTTTTTACTGGTCATTCCAACCACTACCTCAGGCTATCGGAGTTTGATCAGTAAGAGAACAAGATCCTGGATACTAGTGGATGACTTCAGTTTGTTCAGTAGGATGGTCAAGTTTAGCTTTAGAGATGAGGTGAGGCGCTCCTTCATCCAGGAGTTGAGTCAGTTGAGATGCTCCATGCATTTATCTGATTCTGATGCCTTCTGATTTCCCCATCCCTGGAGGTTTTCTAAGCAACCTCCCCTGGGAGAAGACCAGGACCAGGAACCAGAGGGATGATGCTGTATCCTCTCTGGCCTGGAAATGCTCTTGGATCCTCCAGGAGAAGCTGCAGTGTGACTGTGAAGAGAGACGTTTGAGGATCTGTTCCCTCTGTGACCCGACCTTGAATAAGCAGAAGAAAATGGATGGTTTGTGTATAAAGAGTGGACTTTATGTAAACTCTTCATCTGTTTACCTACGTTTACAGTTTTATTTGATGTAACATCTACTCTTTAGGAAAGGTAGTGCAAGAAAAGTAGTGTTTGATGTCGAAACTCAATTATGTTGACAGCATAAGCTCATTCTCTTCATTACTAAAGCACGACAAATTTTTTAATAACCTAATAAAATTAGGTCTTATAAATTAAGTCGGCTGATTCTATCAGTTTATGTCATTACTTTTACTGCCCTTCCAAGTTTTACTGTTTTTGTGGAGGCAGTGGAACAAACTGAATATTTGAGCAGGTGTTTCTTTTTTGTTAAAACCACTATTTCTTATGTAGCACGTAAAAAAAAGGTTTTTGTTGCATTTTAATTCCAAAACATAGGTTATAAATATATTAAAAATGCTTAAAATAACCTAAATTACATGCAGTTATGAAACAATACCAAACTTTTTATTAAAGAGACGGTAACCCCGTGTACTCGTATGATTTTTAGGTAAGGTTTATTCCAACTTGAGTGTGAAGCATACATTTAAGAAAAGAAAAATCACTTTTTACCTGAAGTGCTCCCAACAAAGAAAGAAGTGAAGTCGGCTTCAGCCTTGCTTTGGCTTTAGAGAGCGATGAAGCTCAAATGAAGGACTAAAAGTTGGGGTTTTTTTTAACTGAGATTCCTCTGCCGGTGTAACAGAATAGTTAAATTGGACCTTGAGTGGAAAAATGTGAAACTCAATGATGAACGGGTCTTAAGTGAATTGCTACACAGTGATATTGTTTCTTCATTTCTTTATCTCTACATAATCCTAACTGGCTGCCAAATTTTCTCACTAAAAATATTTTCTTTGTTGTTTGAGATGCTATTTCACCAGTTCAGTTTTTCAGCAAACCACAATAAATGTACTTTAGATATAGTCTGATTGTACATTATGTATACAATATATTTTTAAAGAAATTGATCGGCGTGCCTTGATCACTTCCTGGCACATACACACTTCACTACCTGTATCCTGAAGTGAATGAATAAGCTTATATTGCTCGTTAACTGCTGACACCGGTACTGTTGGTGTGTTTTACAGTGTGAGTGTGCAGTGTACCTTTTTATTGACAACATTTCTGCTTGCTACAGTCCTCTCGTAAACTGTTTAGGAAAAAAAACTGCAGTGACGGTCTCAAGCTGGAGAGTGCTGTTCGGTTTTAAGACTTCTCTCAGGACTTTCCTGAACTTTTACCTTAAATGAGCATATATACATAATCTACTTTATTGCATGAATTAATGTGCAAAAATGAAGGATTTGTTACTCGGTTTCATCAGTTCCTGATGTCACAAAGTACAATTTTCAGTTTTTTTTTATCCTACTACTTTGTTTTGCAACCCTATCATGTGGCAATGGAAGCCCACCAATGAAGATTTATAATTGGTTGAATAATTTAACTCCTACCTTCTATTTAAATAGAGCTAAATAAGTCTCCGTCAACAAATAATTCCCTCTAAAAATGTAATGTTTATGGGTGAAGCCACAATGATGCACACTGTTTAACTCCACTAATTACTATATTTTATGGCTATAGAGGTCCTACTCTTTAAGGTGATTAAAATGTAAATGTAGAATTATTTCCTCCCTGGACAGCTAGTTGTGTAAATAAAATGCACTCTGGTAAAATGCTAGCAATTGTCTGCATCAAAGAAGAGATAACGTTTTAATTGCATCTTTGTTGTCTCTGTTCACATTGCACAGAAATATGATTTTGGAACAAAATGCTCATTTCCCCTTTATTTTATTAAAAATTGCAAAGCAGAAACAGTGATATGCAAACATTAAGAAATGGTGTGGAGTGCCCAATCATTCAGCAGCTGACTTGCAGCATAATGTCAAAAACCTACGAGGTTTATTCCTAAAGAAATGTTTTTTTCTTTAAGGCAAGAGGGGGGTTGTAATGCACCACTAGAGAGGGTAACAACAGCATGCCATAAGAAATTGATACAACACAAAAGAAACTGCCTCCAAGAAATGTTCCCTCTGGCTCTTTATGTTGAGGAAATGGCCTTTTTCAGAACACCACTGGGCAAAACGTTTCCAGAATTATTTTACCTCACTATTGTTGGAGCCAGCAAACCTGTCAAGCCAGACCATGCTTTATTTATTTATATATTCCCTTTTGTTTTTTTGTTTTTGTTTTTGTTTTTTTTGTTTTTTTTTTTTTGTACTTTGGCTGCTTGTGCCAGATGGCATGCAGGGAAACAACAACAGGAAGTAACTCTGCAGAAAAGACGACGAAGACTAATCATATGTTCGACATTATTTGTTTGAAGTAAATTATACATTACTCTCCTAACAGCCTCGTCTCATCACTTGAGAATAACAAATGCAGCGTAATCAAACTGAAGTTTTTGTGTTTTATGTGTTGATGAAAGTGTAACGCCACCAAGCAATTACAGTGCCAATCATATTGAGGGCCTTAATTGTCATTGGTTGATTGCCAAGGAGAAAAGCATTGTTTGGCTGCACTCATTGCATGATCACTTATTTCTCAAAATATATGCATAATAAACAAACAATAAAAAAAACACTGCATGCTGAGAATATATTTGTCAATATTTATTATTTTACCATAGAATTGATCTGCATGTGAACATCTTTCTGTAACACCATAGTTTTTAGTGAATCAGAATACATGTTTACTGCATTGCAATGTATTTGGAGTTTGAACACAATGTTGGTGCAAAGATAAAACCCTAGCAGCGTACAGCGTTTAGCTAAACCGGTGACTGCTTTACTAGATTGGATAACTTTGTAAACATTCTTGTTGATTGTTTTTCTTGAAAGTTGACAGACACTTTTTTCAGAGGATCTGCCAAAGCCTACAGTAAATTCTAGTACACGTTTCTAAACTTGAACCAAAGCTGTTCTCAGCCAGCTGTCTGCCAGCCAATAAAATTGCAGAAGAGAATGAAGTCCTCAGCTTGCCAGTAAGGTAGAATTTAAGTTTATACTTGCACCACATCTTATTTTTCTTTTTTAAAATAATTTCCCAAAATGCTCTTAATGCCAAAAAACCCCAACCTCTTGCCTTGGTTTATGTTCACTATTTATGAAATCTTTTTAAAGAGCTGTAACTTAGAATCTGATGAAAAATTTGATCATTTCTGTCTCATGCCAGCTTTTATCTACCTCACATGTTCATCAGTTGGGTTTATGTCTCTACTTCCAGTTCAGGAAGTCAATATATATATTTTTAAGAAATATTGAACATATTTTCCTGGAAAAGATCAGCCAGAAGCCCTCGTTTCTTTAAATAAAAGCTCTTCATTTCTATCTTGTTAGACTTGATTTACTGTAATTCCACAAATGTCACTATGGGCTTTCCTCCTGAGACGGCAGTCATGATAAGCCTTAGACGACTAGAGCTGAGGGAAAAGGACCAGGTCCCCAGTGGACCAATGAAATATGTGAGTTTAGGACCCTTATGACAGAACTACAGCTCTCTGAGTACGATGATACCAGAAAGTAAGGAAAGAAGAAGATGGACATATGGATTCCATAACACCAAGTTTATCTTTTGGTTTATATCCAATTATTTTGTTCAGTACCATGGGGACCTGGAGCATATCTCTATATATACTGAATGATATGTAGTGTAGATCTTGCAGGTGTGTGTCTACTCTAGAAAAAAGCATTTTCCATTCTGTGTGGGCAGTTTTCATTTTGAATTTCCTTCTAAAGAGTTGCTAAACTAGGGTTGATAATATAGCAAAGGGTTTTCTTTATTGATCAAAAGGTAGAAATAATGTCATTGTGTTTCTGTACAGGATGTTAACTCAATTTTATCAGCCTAGCTTCTAATTGAACCTATTGGTATTGATGTCATACGTCTTTAACAAAAGTAAGAGTCAGTATCTCACAAAGCTGCAACTGTTACGTATGATGCTTTTTGCAAAATGTTTAACTTAAGTACATGTTCAACACATGACATAATTGCATAGTGGTAATATTGTACAAATTCTTATGACAATTTATTTGTGCCTCGTTTAGTTCATTGACCATTCACAAAGCCGTTTCACATTTCTCCAGTTTCTGACTTGCAGAAACAAAATTTAGAAGCATTTGAGAAGAGTTTAGGATGCAAACGGTGACTGTGTCCATTTGGAGAGAGCATTAGTTTTTCGGATTTATTGTGACCTCATAGCAGTGCTCTGCAACTCATGTAAGAAACAAAATTAAAAAAGGAGAAACTCAACGAAGGCTTTGAGAGACTTTAGAAAGTCCTTCACTCGTTCTGTTTGTCACCATCAGGTCCAGTTCAATGAGAAACTGGATCTTTATCAGCTAGGTTTCTACACACTAGAGACTGCAGTAAAGACCAACTTCTACTTGATAAAATTCTCTGCACTCATTCAGATATATAATGCATGTTTTTTATCACCTTTCAGTAATCATTAACTAATGCTTTAACATTAACTAAATACATTACCCATCTCTTTGAATTATAATGAAAAAAGAAGATACATAAATGCGTCCTAAACAACAAACACTGTAAACGATGAACCGTTGGACAAAATGAAATCCTTCCTCAGACCGCGGTGGTTGACTTGTGGTTTTGTTTCAACCTGAGGAAAGAAACGTTTGGTCATTTTCACTTCTCCATGGTGATCAGCTGCTTTCAGCCTTGATTCAATCTTTCCTGGGATTCTGTTCTTTACTTGTTTGTTTTTTCTTTAGAATATGTAGAAACCAGTTCCTATACAACTGTGGTTTTTGTTAACAAGGTTCACGTTATTAAAGCTCCTACAATTTGCTGTCTTTGTAGGTCAGAAATGTCACACAAATTGGCATAAACATAATTGGTACAGTTCTATACATTTTAATAGTTATTTTCATGATTAAAATATATGACTTGTGTGTTGGGGAAGATAACATTTTTGACGCATCGCAGCTTCATATGTGCATTAATAGGCTACCCAGCTTTATGTTTGGTGATGAGGTTTTCCTGTAATGTTAACATTTGCAATATAAGTACTTTCTGTGCAGACTTAACGGGGAGAAAACTGATATCGACTCTGAATTAATATCCTATTAAAATGCGCATGTACGTAGCTGTAAGCTAGTTAGAACAAAATCAGTCATACAGATAATCTTGTTAAAAAAGATATTTATCAATTATCTGCCATAAGGGACACGCATCGCAAGTGTGAGGAAGCAAAATCTATATCCTTTCCTAACGTCTCAATTTATTGATTATTATGCTTCAGTTCATAAATTGTAAAATTTCAAGTCGGGAAGCAGGCTGTTTCTAATCTTAATGAGGACTTTCTTATTACTTCACTGGACTGATACGCTACCAGTCGGTGACACTCAGTTTTTAAGACCCCCAGACCTATCAAGGAACCATCAAGTTATATGATAGCTGCAGGATCATTAAGTGAATGTCTAATTAACTTATTATAAGGCATTTTTGTACTGGCTATCAAATCCTTTCTCTAGGCACCGATGTATCCATCTGACCTGATTTGATTGCTCAGTCACATTAATGAGCTCTGCGATGTCCCACATACCGCCTCCCCACGCCTCCCAGCTGCTGCCAACAGAAAAAGGGGTATTTAGGGTGGGGGGTTGATTGTGTGAGAGAAGGGAAGAGACCATAGTCCTCACAGAAACACAACTAGTGCAACAAGCACTTAAATGCCCCTACTGGCATTTAAAGGTTAATTTGTTTGTTTCTGTGATTAAATGGTTCTCCATTAACTTTGTGTGTCAGCGCTTAGAGAACGTTTGATAAGCCGCTAATGCTGAATCCTGTCAGGAATTTACAAACTGTGTTTATGCGGTTTCTTTCCATTTGGGGGGGGGGGGGGGGGGGGGGGGGGG
>SSNR01000019.1:839710-858493 GCA_006937965.1 Callopanchax toddi | reverse complement strand
GGGGGGGGGGGGGGGAGGGAGGGGTATAAAACGCATGTAAGGAAAAAGGGCAGATTTTTTAGGTGGGGGAAAAATCTCCCAAAGCATTTAATTTAGATTCTCACAAACGGCATCCACAACGCGGAGCAGGAGCATTTTGTGGGATCAAAGCCCATTTCCACTCTTTGGGTGTCGTGTGTCTGCGCTTGTGGGGGAGAGAAGAAGAAAGGGAGAGTTTAGTTTCATGCAAACAGAAATAATTTGCATAACACGCGTGAAACTCATTTGCAAGACTCCCCTCAAACTTTGCATTAAAACATGGAAAAACAAGCAGACAAAGGAAGACAGGGAATCAATCTTACGCTGAAGGTATCCGAGTGAGATTTTGGACTGCTTTTGACATATTTCAGTCTTTTTAAACCTCTAAAGTTTGATTCTGATTACATATTGATTAAGTCGCTTGTTTAACACATCTAGACTATACTGTGTGTGACCAGAAGTAAAAGCAAAGGTCATCTACTTAAACAGAATGTGAAGGATAGTGGAAGGAGATTTTATTAGGATCATGGTCTCTGTGTGTATAAGCCCTGGATTTAAACTTTCACTTTATCTATCTACTGTTCTCTAAATGAGTTCCTCAGCTGGCTGTAGAGTCAGAGAGGTTTGCAGCGCTGCCCTCTCCTGCATGGGAACAACTATGAATATAAATAGGTGAGTTCCTCAAGGTATTACAACTCATCCATGCCTCGCCGCTGGATGAGAATGTCAATACCTGCATTATACAGGAAGTGTAATTTCATTCAATTTGTAAAGGTCATAATGGCTGAAGTTTTCAGGTTCAGTTTGAAATATGATGCTGCTGAAATCTGCACCTGCAACGGTCGAAGGAAATTGTTAATCAGTTCTCTAATAACTTAAATGCATTAGCTTAACGATTGCTGCTCTGATATTATGTTGTGCAGAAGAGCAACAACAAGGTTGTTTATTTGATTATATAAAATGCATGATATGTTCATTGCTTTTTAGGTAAAAACAAAGAAATATACAAATATTATACAAATATTTACTATCCAAAAACTGAAAAATGTATTTGTGCATTTCATGCATCTGCATATGCTACCAAATTCATAGTTCATGAATACAGTTTGTATCAAATACCTATTTAATGTCTCAAAATTCCCCAAAAATATCACACAAAACAAACCTTACAAGTATGTTCAAAAAAGCGGACCATCATCTAACATGGCAGGAAACAAACAAGCTGCTACCTGACTGAACACAAAGAGCATCATCAGGCAGGAGACAAATCCAGAGACAAATAGAAAACGACAACGATACAGTTTCAGCCGAGTAGGCCATTAAAATTCCATTTGAATAATAGTGGTCTGCAATTGTGGAGGAAAAAAACCCGAGCAAAGCTGGGTAACACGTCGAGCCTGATGCTGCGACTGTGTGACTCAATCCTCCCTGGAATTCAAAAATGTTGCTCTTTCCTGTGATCAGTCAGCCCGGGGCAAAGCTGGCACTGCTGGACTTTGCCTGAGCGAGGGAGAAACCGGGAGCACGACAGAGTGAGAAAAGAAAGGAAGAGAAGAGAGATGCTGTGTGTGCGTGCATGTGTGTGTGAGCTGGGCTGCAGGCTATGATACTAAACTTCCTTTGAAGCAAGCTGCTGTGGGCTCTAAGACTGATATAATATTTAAAGAAATAATTACATATACAGGGGGAAAATGCATTGGTTAGACAGTGTAAGTTATTCATAGGGGATCTGGGAAATGCAGCACTAATATACAGGATTTGGCTTGTTGCCCCTTCTTGCTGTATAATGCGTCATGCTCTGATAATACTCTGATATTAAAATTTTTTGCATAAAGTTAGAATTTTAAGTCTTGAAAATGTACGACTGCATTAATTTTATTTGTTTCTACAGAAAAGTTTTATTGTCAGCACTCTTCCAGGGACATCATTAAGCTCTGTTTGCATTTCTGTCTGCATTATGAGGGATCCACTTTAAAAGTTAGTGCTGTAAAGCTGGGAGATTGTTGCTTTTGGATTTCATTTCATTTTTCTGTTAATTTATGTCCCATTTCAGGGTAATAATCAAAGGGTACTTAGTTTTTTTCTTTTGGAAGGTCTAGACAGAAGCTGGCTGCAAGTGTGTGCGCATATATTCAATGAGAAATAAATGAATATGTTTGGTAGTAAAACAAAAGCTAGATTAGTTGTTAGTTTTATGCCCATTGAGTTGGACCTTTTGTCATAATAGATATAAAGTAGCTGTTTAATTTGGGATAGATCTTCTGGGATGCTACAACTTTCTATGTGATCTATAACCTGTCAATGCTCTCATCATTTCTGCTTACGCCTGCATCCCCTGCCAAGTGGTGCATACATCAAATCCCCACAGAAACCCATAGCTCATCTTTCCTTGAACAAACTACAACACACTATACACTTTTTACCTGGAGTTTTATAAAAGATTAATCTTCTAACTTGGGAGTGTCAGACAACTTAAAAAGTGCTGATAAATTTTCCCCTGCACCCTTTAAAATGTGCTTTTTTCCCCCCACAGCTTGCTCCTCTGTTTGGGTCACATCTTTATACTTGAATCCACTAATATTATAAACTTTGAGCGTTTTGGTGGAAATGAATAAAATCTATTTTCCAACACAACTGGCCCCACCTTATCTGAAGCACAGGACTTACCACAGATTTATACATATAGGTTAATAACCATACCAACAAGGCTTGCTCAATAACGGATAGATGGTGTTGCCTAGCAACTGCTGAGTCCCATAACAGTGACTAGTACCTGCTCCTGGAGGCAGACTCCATCTTGTAGGTTTCTCTGTCTTATAATTGGTCAGGTGGGTAAACGCTGATCCCTTGCTCCTCCATCCTCCCATTTTCATCCGTGGTCTTAAGTGACAGATAGCAGCAGCATTATGCTAACCCTCAGACTGTGAGTACTCGCAGCACAAATGCACTGCTGCAGGCATCAGCTGAGCTGAAATGAAATATGGAGGATATTTGCTCCCCAGCCGAGAAGCCTGTACGTTTACTTCTTGCATTTCAGCAATGCATCAAGGTGTGATGGCCCTTATTCCCAATCAATTAGAAATTATTCAGGAGGTAAATAGGAATGTGCCAGTGGCGCCTCGAGCGCAGAAGAGTCAACAGGCTTGGTTGGTAATTATAGACGAGCAAACAAATGAGCCGAGATTGATTAAAAACACTGAGTTTTATACGTCGTCCTATACGTTTGCACATTTTACACTGTAGTTACACTCATCGCAGTTTAATATTAGCTGTCATTAAACTGTAAAGTGCTAAATTCAACCCAGAGTTTCCAACTAATGAACTGAAAAAAACATTGATCAGGATGATCCTGCTCTTTCATATCTCCAATGGCTGTATTTAAATAATAATAAATAAATAATTGGATATTTCATTTCAGTACTTATCAATACTCCGATCACTGCCTAATTAGCCTCAATTTAGTTTGAATTGAGAAACAAATAGGTGTGTCAAAAAAGACCCTTTTAATTATCTTCAAGCTGTTTTCATCCCTGTTGGGAAAATGCTAATTAGAAACGGCCCACTTATTGAATTGCCGAATATCACCACACACCAAACTAGTTTGCTCTCTCCTTCCAAACACGACAAGTTTTCAAAGTTAGTAAATTTCAGGATGTTGTAACGTATTCGGTGGTAGTATAGGAAGTCTGAGGCTATTTTCTGGAATCTCTTATTAATCAATAATTCAGAGGAGTCCTGAAAAAAGTGTTTGAATCTCACACTGAGAGGCTGAGCTGCTTATTGGTGGAAATTACTCTCTGCAAAAGTTCACAGGTTTTACTAAAATGCACAAGTATGTAGATGAGACTGCATTGATAATCAGAATCTACCCAGCGTGCTCCTTTCATAAACATCTATTGAGAGGATATTAATTCGCAGATTTCTTAATGTATTCCAGAACGTGTTGATGTTCACGTTTCTGCTTGTTCGCGGTTTGATTTATGGGCATCCCTAAAAAGAAGTGGAATATTTCCTGTTTTGCTATTTTTACAGGGTACATCCTGCAAAATGCAGCAACCTTACTATAGGATTTGCAATGATTTAACATGTTTGTCCTATGGCGAAAACATGACATTTACTTCTAATTAGTATTCCCTCATATCTGCAATACGTAACTCAGTCACGTTTTGTGATTTGTTATTGGCCCCATGGCATGCATTAGTGAGAAGAACTGAGATAGCCACGTGTCACCACGCAGACGAGCGTGATTGGGTTGTGCGTCTGCAGGGAAACTCCGAGGGGGAGTAAATTCATTTGCTGTGGTGCAGATGATAACACAGGTCATCTGTTTACTCGGTGTGGATGGTGCCTCCAGAAGAGAGGAGCAGAAAAGACGAAAGAGGTGAGAAATTAAGTATGGGAGAACGCTGGATGGTGGGGTGGCAGGGGTGCATCCAAGCCCCTCTCACTCTGAGCTGGGAGGCAAGATGGAGAAAACAGACACACTGGTTGATAAAAGAGCTATTCAGCTGAGAACATCAAGGACCTAATCACAAAAAAACAGCCTTGATATTCAGCCAAATCCTGGAGGAGAGTAGAATGGAGAGATACGGTTTCTGTAACTCCTTCATTAGCAACATGTATTTACAGTTTATGTGACGCATATTAATGAATATTACATTTATCTTCAAAGTTTAAGGAAAAATAACTGACTTGACAATAGAGAGGGAGAGAGTGGGAGAAGAGGACGGAGGGTGAATGAAAAACAACCAGAGCTGAATATATTCTGGATTACAGAATGCCCTGAGATGTAGGAGTTGCAACATTCCTGCAATTTCTCTGGTGCAACAAACTGTTTACATTTTAAATCAAATCCAGATGGAAATGGAATTTTTATTTTTTCATGCTCTTGGTGCTTTTAGCCACTGTGAGCAGCTTTAACTCTTCACATTTGGCTGCTTCTTGGGCAACACTGTATCTCGGTTTTACCTAGATTACTAATGCATTGCATTTCCATTCTTATATGTTTTTGTCTGTCCTTCCACACATGAAATTTTATATTTAGATTTATTTCCATTACCACACAGCTTGTCTTCATTTAGGTAAACATGAATACAAACATTTTCTAATTCTTGTTTCTATGGCTCTATTTACATTATCTCTACAGTTGTAGCTTCATTTTTTTGATTTGATATTGGAATACTCACTTTGTAGTCATATTTTTTGTAGGACAGCTGCAAAGTTCTGCTGTCAACCTTGTTAACATGGTGTTTTTACATGTTGGCAAACATTTTCTCCTATAATATTGCAGGATTGAAGCAAGAAAAAGCATCACACCGCTACTTAATCTAACACTTTCACAACAAAAAAGTGTTTTTATCCCACCTTCATCTTTGGTACTGGGAAAGAGCTGATGTAGCATATCTGACAGCTGAATAACTGTTGCTCGGAAATGGCAAGAGGATCTGTATATAACCATCAAAAGGTATTCTGGTCATCATTACAGGACGTTACATCAGTTGGTATTATAGAAGCATATGTTTAATCATATGTTTTATTGTAAAATGTTATTTTAGATAGTTTGAATTTCAAAGAAACTGAAAATGATCTTGACTAAAGGAAATTGCCTTTTTTTTCTCGATAATTTTCAGCTAAAGTGCACAAGGTTTCCTAAATATAAAAGAAAGTGATATTTTGAATCAAAACAGGCCAAGAACATTGTCACCTCAAACACCTTTCCAAAGCCATGCCTTTAATCTGAGATCTTGTCCCGTCTCTCAGCCAGAAGAGTAACGTGCTGTTTGCCTGCTGAGATGCTTAAAGTCACCTTATTTGTCAGAAGGATGAGATAATAAGGCTGGTTGCTGCTCTTGATGTACTGAAACACTGAACAGCTGGACATGTGCATTCAAACGTTTAGAGGAGGTCACATTAAATCACCTGTAGAGGTCAGAGTGCATTTTAGGTTCATCCTGAAATTCCACCAGGAAGCCGGATATCCCTAACTTTTTGTGAGTGTGTGTGTGTGTATATATATATGTGTGTGTGTGTGTGTAGTTTCTACATGTTTGTTGCTTCAGTTTATTGAATCCTATCTGGATGTACAGCTGTATTTAACATGCATGATTTAAAGAATGTGTCAGATTACCTACTTCAGCTTTTACTTTTAGTAAGAGTAAAAGGAAGGAACAGTTGAAGGCTTTCTACCAATACTTTTCTATAGATATTTATCTTAATAAATATTTTGGTGTAATATAAAAGAAGCACACTGAACAAGTGCAGAGGATAAATTTAATTTATAGTTTTAAACTTGTTGGCGCATCTTTAGAGAACCAGAAAAACCATCTTTAGGAACACATTAGGTTAGTCTTTGTTTGACCAAATACACATTCTGTAATGTTGACTACATTTATCCAGGTAAAATTTATATATTTTACTTTTTTACATTTTTGTTTGTCTGTATAGCATCTGCAAAAGTTGAGGAGGGAAAGTAAGATGTCCTGATTTGATTTTGAAGTTTTTTATTTTTATTTTAAAATTGAATAGGAGAGCAGGTCTGTCTCAATTTTTTAAATGTTTATTTCTAGTGACAATAGTACTAAAGCAGATTTGAATACCACCAATTGAATTAAACATGTAAAATTCAAACACTTACCTGAGCAGATCAGGTTCACCCTGCTAACTGCCAAAGCTAGCATGGAAAAGCAACACAGCTCAGAGGAAACTAAAGAGTAGGACACGTTTGTGTGGGACAGTGGAAGAATTGTGGGTCTGTAACTCAAGCAGGACTTGGCTGTTCTGTGAGTTTTATGGCTCAGTTCGTATCTAACCGACCATCTATCTACATAAATTTTGTAATATATTCTGTTTGGGGGAAAATCTGTGTTACAGTCCAGCCATAGTCGTGTATTATGTAAAACAATCATGATTATAATCACATGGTGAACATTGAAAAACCAAAATACATACAGTCCTGGTAAAACTTTAAAGTTTAAAAGAGGGAGGTGTTCTTGTCTTGACCAAGTGAAAAGTATTTTATTTTCTTTAAAGCTGGAAACTTGCACTTTAAAAAAAACAAAAAAAAAAACAGGAGATAACTAGAACAAGGACATTTGAAACAGAATAACACTGGATGGAGGGTGTGGCAAGGCTGCCCCCAATAACGTCAACACCTGTTCTGCCACATGGAGATGGCCTCAACACCTGCAGCTTCATACAAGTCGAGCCGTACACACGGATGCACCAGCAAGAAAGCATGCACTAATACAAATCAACATGCCCTCCAGGTGGTATGAGCAGCCTGGTACAGAGGTAGAAAACCCCTTACTGTAACACATGTGCAAAATCAACTTCACGTCTACATGCACACTGGAACTGCAGTGTGAAACTTGCAGCAAGTGCAAATAAACAAATGAGGAACAAAGAATGCAAATCTTACCTTTTTGTTGACCGTACTGTTAAAGTACAAAGCATGATGCAGCACAATCTTCCTGACATTAACCTTCATCACCCTTCGTACTGCATGAACCCGTTTCTCTCTCTAGTTTTATACCTGCATTTTTCAGCAGAATTATCAGTTTGTTCAAAACCTTTTCTCCACATTCTCACTGCAGAAATCTCTTTTCATTTGTTACTTTTTGGCTTTTCAAAAGGTGAAACATGTCAGTTGTTAAAACAAGCTTTTTTTTTTCAGTTTAGGCCAAGGTGAAGCCCAATTCTTTTCACACATCTTTGAAAAAGAATTTAGATTTTTTTTTCTCCAGCACAGATGAATTATAAATCTTTTTATTTGTGATCTGCAGCAGTGTTACACCTATGCTGGCCTTATTTCACTATAGGATCCATTTAAAATATTTACTGTTGAGTTTTTAATATACATATACAGTGTATGTATATGTATGTATGACTACACAAAAACAGATGATTGCACCGTTGCAGCTGCTGCTTCTGATTTATGGAATAATTAATCAGTATGTTGCAAGCAGACAGACCATAATATGGAAGATGTCTAAACAACAATTAATTAGGCAAAGAAGGATCAGTTGCAGCTCTGACTGACTTTCCAGGTGAGAAAACGCATTATGGTCCATTCACCTTCAAATCCATTGGTTAAACTTCATCATTAGGTTTGGTCTAGGCCAGTTTCATTCATGGTCCAATCTACAGTTTTAATTCAGGTTTGAGTCAAAGATGGGAATCAGAAAAATATCTTATCAACTAAATATTCTAATATGATGGCAAAGAGTTCACAGATAATGCATCCTTGTTGTCACACCACCAAACACACAGAGCTACCCCAACTTCTAACCACCATTCAGATCTAAAGCTGCACTGAGAAATCTTCAAGCAAGCTAGGTTTAGCTAGCTATTTTACACAAACAGGTCTCGGAGCCCTCACTCCTCCCGTCGGGTATAATCCTTATGCCGCACCTCCCCGGGACATAGGACCGCACAATGCTACAGTAACAATAGAGAGCTAAACATCAGCCGTTGAAATGTTTCCCCAGGTTTTTCCTCTTTCTACGTCCTAACATTTTTTGTGTTCTGCTAAGTGAAAAGGTGTCTGTCTTTTGGGGACCCTGGTATTTTTTTCTAAAATTGAAGCGCTAACAGCTGGCTGTTTCTGTCCTTCGTTCACTTCCGGGATGTTCTGCTGCAAAATGCTCCAGCACACATTAATGGAGGATCCAAGCAGTGCGGAAGTGCAGCGCTTTGGTGGGACAGACAGCCGGATTGTCCAACAGTTGCTTTCGATCCGAAACCTATGATTGGCTGAAGTTTTAAGAACAGCGAGGGAACCATCTTATTGATTTCTTTTGTTTTTTTAATTGCCACAGTATACTTATTGATATATGTTAGAACGTTGTTAAGAGGCATGAAAAAAAAAGACATTTTAAGCTACATTGTTTACCAAATTCCTCAAAGTACATTTTAATGCTTCAGGACAACCCAGTGGCGTTCCAAAAATTGGAATATATCCTAATGCTCCAAACAAACTCATAAGAATTGCACAGATCTAAAATCATAAGGTATGAAACCCCACCTCTGTTCAGTAGCATTGATTCATGTAGAGGCTGTCAGCTTGATTTAGTTTTTATTTTGTTTTCTAGAACATAGAACTTCAGTCATTTCACTCTCACCACTTCCGCCTGTTGTTTTTACTGTTTTTATGAGATAATATTTTATTGCACTTGGGTTTGTTGTATTTTTGCTGTGCAGCACTTTGCTTTAACTTTTTTTTAGTTTTTAAAGGATTACACTACTAAATTGACAATGTTTTTGTATCTACAGAAAAATGCATATGCTGTCTGTTCAGGTGAAATACATACACTTTTTTTTGTTTTGAAAATCTGTCCACCTGCCTGTCACTAAAGCTTGTCTGTATATCTCTCTATATCTTTTTCTCTATCTCTTAATCTATCTATAAAAAGTTTTGAATTATTTTCTGTGACCAGGCAGAATCACATGAGCATACTGTGCACGATGTCCACTGGTGGTCAGTTGTTCCTCAGATGAGATGTCCGTGGGTCGTTTCAGTCTTTGTTGGTGAAAACATCAGGGTCAGTGTTTTGGATTTACTTGTGGCTGTACTTCTCTTCAAAGGGTTGTCGTTCGACATCCTGAAGGGGTACGTGTTGTTTGACTGTTGTTGAAACTTAAGACTAATGACATGCAGCTATCTGGCAAGGTTCCTCAGCCCTGAGCTCCGATACGCTGTGAGGGACGGAGGAGGATGAGTGACATTAACAGTGCTGACATATTTGCGTTTTGTCAAATCTGGTGTCACATTTGCTATTAAGTGGTAAACAAAACCTCAAACATGCACAGAATTTACATGTAATCCAGTGAATGTGTAAATGGAACCGGCCTGTAGTTTTTTGTAACACAGCTAATAATTGCATAATAAAGAATCAGAAAAAACTCAGATTTGGGAGTATTGTCCTGTCGTATATTTATGCATATGGATATTGTCTTGTTCTGTTTTGTATGGCAAATATTAAAAAGGCAGATAAACTAATTAAATTACTTTTCCTGTGATGTTCTGCTGTTGTAGGCAATTATTGCTCTTTTTCACAGCCCTTTACCCTGTCATGATGTATTGGTTGATGGAGTGAAGCCTGTTGAGGGTCGTTTTTTGTCAGCCACTTAATAACACTAGCAGACTCTCCATGTGCTTGAATTTCATGCCAGTTTTAGGTCAAATATTCAACTTTGTACAGTAATGAAAATTAAAACATATTCTCAAAGTCTCATATTGATTTTTTTAGCCTTTAAAAATGAAATAATAAAACACACTTAAACGATACCAGATGTTTTTGTCAGCAGGAGTTGAAAGGAAAACAGCTGATTCCATTTATTATTGATTTCTCTGTTCTTGTTTTCCCTATTAGTTTTTTTTGGTGAAACATAATAAAAAATGGATTTCGAGCAGAAAATATAGAAGCATCATTTTCATTCTTTAACCAATTGGTTTAATCATAATCCTTAACCAGGATTTTTATTTCACTTGCAGTTTGTGGAGAAAATGATTTATACCTAGAATAAATATTTCATATTTAACATCAGGCTGCATGTTAACTCAAAGCTATTTCCACTCTTTTGTCAATGGAATTTTTCTCAATATTGTCCATCATCTCAGGCATTTGGAAGTCATCTTGAACCCTTTCCTCTTCAGGTTCCATGAGTCAGAAAATGCAAGTACTACAACTTTGGGGAAATTGCAACAAAATTAAGACATGTTGTGACTAAACTGCAGTAAGAAAATAGATTTTCTTATTCGGTGTGAAATAAAAAGGTGCACATTTTCCCACAATTTTGTGATCCCAGCAGTCGCAGCCCAATGAGAAACGAGGTTATGGAACTGGTTTGATGTGACTCAGTGAAGTTCCATTTTGATGTCATCGAAACCAACAGGAGACGGTAACATTCTGAGGATGTTGTTTATCCTCTTTACCATCTATTTCTTTGTGAAAACACTTCCTGATCAAGGACTGGTTCAGGGTTCATTGTTGTCTCTGAAGTATGATGCACTTCCTGTAAAATGCATTGAAAACAAGCTGATACAAAGCGAATAAATATTACCTCAGCTTGATTATTTTATTCCACAACCTTTTCCATTAAAGCTATAATTTTACGTGCAATAAATGTTTCAACAATTTTTTTCACATTGTGATTATAATAATGCCATGTCCTTGAGTTTGTATGGAGCTTTCTGCATTTTCACATGGCCTTCACTGTGAAATGTGTGTTTTTTTTCCTCTGCAACAGAGGCATGAATTGTCTCAGGTCTGTCTCTCCTGGCTGCGAATGATTTATTTGACTCCCAAATGCCTGCACCATGACAACTTGTCAATTAAAGTCAGGATCATGGCTACTGACACATGACACTTCTCATTTCATTCACTGCCATGCTGGGGCCACCCATTTTTTATTTAATCACAGTCATCCATAGGATCCTTGAATATTTTTTCTTTCTCCTAGTTTAGTGCTGTTGCATAGTGTGCCGTTTTCACCTTTTTTCGTTCAATCATCCATTTTAAACCAGTTTGACTGAGTGCGTTATCCTATGGATCAAACTTCTTCTGATTCTTATTGCCGCTGACACTTTCAGGTCCTCGTACAGACATTTTACATTAACTGGAAACGGTATCTGTTGTTTTCTACTTGCTTCTCTGTCTTCCATAGTGGTGTCATAACCGAGCATATGTTTGCTCCTTCAGCATGTACATAAGAGGATTATAAATGCATATTTGACCTGAGTCTTTCATGTGATGCACAATGAGATGCAGGCTTCTAAAGAGATTGCACATCATTTGAGCTGAATATTTATGTAGGTATTTTTCTTCTGGGCATATACTCATGCTAATCACAGCTGATGATATGTAATCATTAAAGAATTTGTATTTTCCATGCTGAGGCTGTTTTGCAAGTAGACTGATGAAATCATTTGTAGCTTAGCCAGTTCATTTCTTTGACTTGCAACTATCTGCATAGAGTCCAAACGGAAACGGACCCGATTGACTCTGGGTTTGTATAGTAATCATCAAGGTTACATTCAGTCCACTGCAACTACATTACATTTTACTGGGAGAAGGCAGAGGATCATTATAGGACATCTGCAGTGCCACCAAGTTCTGGCAAAATTATAGCCTGCAGTTCTATGAGATTGGCATTTAATGAGCAAATGTGAGTGACAGTGAGCTTTAGCCGGGGGGCGACAACAGCATGGAGCTGTGCTAGGTCATGAATCTTGAATAATGAATCGGTAAACGGCCTCGATCACTCGTATTGATTTTTCTTAGCCGTAGTCTGTTTTATGTCTATGATCGTCTACTAACATTGGTCGCACATAAAGAAAGCTGCGCTTAAAGGCATTATGCATGATGGAGGAACAGAGCAGTGCACTTGACTGAATTATCAATGGATCCTCTTGGTCCATATTTCACATTGGGTTTAACAAACTTTATTAAATTGTGCTCATTTTACATTCGGTGTGACTTTTATGGAAGCCAAGTCCTGACAAAGGTCTTCTGTCATCACTTTTTAGCAGAGAGAAAGGGAGAGGTTTGGAGAAATTATGCCTCAGCAGAGGGCTTACACTTGACTCCTGCTCTGTTGTCTTATCAAGTTTTTCATTAGCATGCTGCTGGCGGAGTGCCTCATAAATGTAGCTGGTAATTCGCAGGAGGCCTTCTCCGCCTAGTCTACAGCCATTATGCAATTCCTCATGATCGTCTGACTTTCCCCCACACCCACCTGCCTGCCCGTGCATGGCCCTATCTTTCCGACACTCACATTTTCCTCCATAACTACCCCCTGTCCCCACCGTTAGTGGGTTTTGTTTCACATCTTCATCTGGCTTTAAATCATGCATGGAGGTTCACAGAGACGAGGCTGCCGGATGCAGATTTTTATGTTTGTCTTGAAATGTTTTCCCTGTAATGTTTGTAACAATGACACAAACATCTCACCAATATATTATGTATGCATCATTACTGAGCTTTGAATAGCTCTAAAAGAGGGACGATGAAGACCTTTCAAGGCCTTAACATTAAAAATAGTTTAGGTGAGATGATAAACGTGGAAGTGCAAGGTCACATTTATTAAGTTTATAACTTTAAAATAACTTGTGACATTATAAAAAGAAAAAAAATTGTACATTTAAATAATTCAAACAATGAATGATTTTAATTTCTAAAAGTTAAAGCTAAACAGATAAGGGCGCTAAAATAGCTCCTTGTAATTTTAACTAAAAATGTCATGAACCTGAATAATATATTTGAATTGATAACAGGAAATGGAGTTTTAGAAGTTTACCTATCCAAGTTCTTGCAGGAAGTACATGGAGTTTTGACAGTAAAATGACAGTAATTATAAGTAGGCTGCTTCCCATTAAGTCAGAAACGGAGTTTGCAAAAGGCAGCTCATGTCTTAACCAGAAACTATTTAAATTCCGTGATCAGATTTACAGTCGAGCTAGGAGTTGGTTATCTTGCTCCCTTTTTGCCGTACAGAAAGCTGGTCTTGTGAGAAAAGAAAAGCAGAAATAAAACTCTAATTATAATAAACGACTGTTAGGCATTTGATTATTGGTTATTTATTTAACTACAACTTGATTGTTATGTTCATCCTATGAGGCGTAGTGCAGCTTTATTTATCTCTAACTGGGTAATTTATTTAACATTTTCTGCAAATATGGAACGACTATGAAGCACTGCATAGTTCTAAACAATGAATTGTATTTTTTCATAAAGAGCTTTATTTCATTAATCTGCTTCTTAACAATACTACATACTGTATATGCAGAGAAAAGATGGTAAAACTTTCATTTAGTTGTAAACCTTTCAGACCTCTGCTGTAACTGAGGATAGTCCTGCAGCTAACTGGAGCGCTGTGAAAAAGCAGCTAAGCTTTTCTTGATCTAGAGGAAATTTGACGACATCTTTCACTTAGCAGCTGCATGGAGTTTGTTCATTTCCACTCCAGGCTTGAACCTTTTGATGGCATGACTATTCATAAGAAAAAATGTTTGCACTTCTAGGGAAAATGTACGAATTTTGACATAAAGCAACAAGTACAACCAAGCCAGCTCTTTTTTTAAATCCAGAACTTTTTGCTACAATTTATTTAGCTGATATATTGTTCCTGTTTTTAAACTTGTGATTCTGTCTACAAACTACAAATTGGTTTATTTTAGCTCACTGTCACTTAAAGGCACAGTGACATTTCACTGTATTCACCCTAAACCAGCTGAAAGAGTATTTTATGAATGGACATTTTAAATGTTTGTATAATGTTTTACTTGATGGTTGGATTACATTTTTTTAAATAAACAATCTTCCCCTCTGTGGCTTCATTTATAAAACATTTGATCCACAGACCTGCTTATGTTTTATAATTCCAAATCAAATGCTCTTCACTCTCAAATCTAGTTTGGCCATCTTGTTCAGCAGTGTTGGAAAAAAGGTCAAAATACTTTAGCTTTTGTAGTTTTTATCAAATAAAATGTAACATTTGACAGAGTCGGCCAATAATTTGAGACAAACTCCTTCCTGAGGTATGATGCTATCCACAACGGGGCTAACGCTGACCCACTATGAAAGCTTTAGAGTTTCCTTTGTTCCTGAATAAAAGTTGCTCTGAGAACCTTTTAGAAGGATCCTCTGGGCCATCAATAGAGGAGTCCCGGTGTGGAAATCCTTTGTGACAATCCCCTCAGATCTACAGGTGGTGGTGACATGCTGAGATCCTGTGTTTCAAAGAACAATAAAAGTGAAATATCGTGCTTGTGAGTAAAGTACAGCTAAGATTAATATATTGAAATACAATTTTCATTTCTCAAAAAGAACGGTGCTTATATTCTATCGCATCTAAAAGTTGTGTAATTGTGTATTTTTTATTTCTAACCAACAAAATGGACTGCAAACCTTTTGCACCTACAAACGGTCCCAAAGCAGCCTTATGTTAGACGATAACTGCTGAGAGGATGTGGTTTGGTGTCTATCACAGCTTTACTTTAGTTCCTCTTCTCCTGCTTTTTATTGTTCTAGAGGCTGTCATTAATCCTGCTGATTTTAATTTGCAGCCTTTATTAAAAATTTAATCTGAGTGGATGCAAAATTTATTGGCGGTAATTCACTGGTGAGAAGCATCTCTCAAACTTTCCCTTTCATCGCCGTCAAGCTGCTCTAAAATGATGCTACTTTTTTTTTTCCCCCACCTTGATGAAGTCCTCCAACATTGTAGAATGTTTTTAATTGTCTGGTCAACGTGCGGTTATGGGCCACAGATGCCTCAATAACGGCTATGAGCTTAAAATCTCAAGTCAATCAATCCATCGCAAGCCGTGCTGCTGAATGTCGTTTCTGAGAACCTGCTGCGTGCTTCAAAACAAAACATACACAGAAAATACTTAACACTAATAGCTTTGTGTCTCTACAGTTCTGATACATTTGAAATGGTTTTGGTTGACCAACCAACCGGCAGACCCTCGGTGCCTTTTCCAGAAATGGTTAAAAACCAAACCAAACCAAACCTAATTTCTTTCAGAATTCCTTTATCTATTTCCCCATGTTCACAAAAACGGTGTTTCTCTGCATGAGCAGAGCAAAATTAATTCAGTGTGAATGGAACCTACTGAACATTAAGTTACAACTCCCACATTTGATTCGATTGGAATATACTTTCCCCCAATATGCTCTTCAACTGGAAATATGTTCCTAGCTCGTCATTGCTGTGATTTCCTGGAGTTCACTGGCGAGTATAATCACTGGTGCACTCACTGGAGATAAGCATCCAAGACGCCAAATGACTTTCAGTGATTTCACAGTTTTTAATTGGATCCTATGGATAAAACAATTTGTTATCTCACTTTTGGGGGTGTTTGTGACTCTAGGCAAAACTGTGTGATCTGATTTGAATAAGATGAGCGGTGTAGAGTTGGCACATTAAACAAGGTTTTGCAAAAGACTGATGTTTCCATACATCCTACCTCCATAAGCTGTAAATGATTAAATCTGGAGCAAAAACAAACGTATGGATGTATAACATTGGACTGAAGGGAATGGGACAACAAAACATATTGAAGTTAAATGTTTTGGCATTGGAGAAGGAAAAAAACTGTTTCAAATTTTGAATGAAATCCAAAATGGTTTCTGTAAACTGCACGGACATTAAATGCATTCATTGCAAAGTTAAAATGACATATTTATGAAGTAAACATTGTTCGACCCACCACTTATCCAAGGTCAGAGTGAAGGCCAGGCATCCCTCTCCCTGGCTTCTCCTGGGGGATCCCAGGGTGTTATAGGTTATCCAATTCCTCCAGTGAGCTTTGGGTCAGCCCAAGGATCTTCACCTGTCTGGAAAACATCCAGAGGGAAGCAGAGCACCCCCTCTCCAGCTTGCATCCAAGATTTTGCTTGTTCAAACTCGATCTAAATCTCAAGTTCATAGGCGACGGTAAGATGGACCAGTAAATCCAGAGCGTTGCTTTTAGGCTCAACACGATTGATAATGAAGCCTCAATCCTTTGATCCATTTTATACTCCATCCTACAGTCACTTGCAAACAAGACACCAAGGAACTTCAACGCCTCTTCTTGATGAGGAGCTTCACTCCCAAACTGGAAAGAGCATTCCACCTATTTCCAGCTAAGAACCATTGCCTCAAACCTGGAGGAGTTAACTCTCATCCCAGCACGTCCACACTGGCCTTGAACCATCTCTGTGCACGCTGAAGGTCGTGGCTTGAGAGTAGACTGTGAGGTTCTCCGCCCATCCATGACTACTCCTCCAGATCCTGAACGACTAATACAGGATCAGCCCTGGTGGAGTCCAGTCTGCACTGGGAATGAGCTCAACTTGGAGCCAAGCATGTGGATGATGTTTAATTAATAAGCTAATAGGTTTCTGAAAAGTCTTTTAAGTTTTTTTTTATTTCTAAAATGTATATTTTATAAATGTAGTTTTAAAAGTTTTTGAAGCTGCAAAGTTTTTTATAAGTAATTTACTAATTTCGCCTTTCATCCACAGTTTTTCCTTCCTTCCTCAAAACAAGCTCATTACAAACTATTCAACAATGTTAATAGTTGACTTGGGAGTGCTTATGGCAGATGTTTAATGTTTATGGGATGGCTCAGGGGTATGAGTTGTCACTGCTGAAGGTCTTTCATTTAGTTAATGTGTAAGGAGTATACAGATGGACTGCGTCCAAGCTAAAAACAAAACCCTTTGAAATGGCTTATTGATCTTTTACTCCCCCTCTCTGTGTTGAGGTGGTGTAACCAGATAGTACTCACTGTCTTTGGTTAGGCTGAAAAGAGCCACTCATGCTTGTAAACACATACACGGAAATGCAAAAATGGGCTCGTGTACATATACGGGTCCGAGGAGTGGGATCTGAGCGCAGTGGGCTGTGAGGATGGGTAATGGAGGACAGTATGTGTCCTGGGATCGTGGTGCACAGATCCTCCATTGTGGGGGCGATGAGACCTGAAGGGCGACGGAGAGATGGAGGCATTGAGGGAGAGCGCTGCCGTAGCCCAACGCTCTGTTAGGCGCCTAATGGAGAGATGGCAGAAAACAGCGAGCACCATGGGCCCCCTGCTCACAGAGGAACACTGAAACCCAAACTCAGTCAGGGAGGAGAAGTCGGGCGGTGGAGGCTTCTGCAAGACTGGAGCTTTCTGATTGACAAAATCTCAACTTTTTATTAAGGTTTATTCTAATACGGGTTTGTTCCATAACACACAACAATCCAGTTTTAAAGATTTAGAATGAACGAAAAGTGAGACTGACCATATTTATTCATTCAAAGCAGCAGTTTAAAGTATTTTTTCCTCCAACTTAAGGTTGTAAAGGACACAATCCATCAAGCTGAAAACTGATTAGCTTTTAGGCTTGACAAAATGCTGTTGCTGATAATTGTATTCAGATGAACCTATCTTTTTGACTATTTTGGCTCCTGGTGGCTGGAAGACCAGCTTCAAACAAAGCTGAGATCAGAGTTCAGTATTACTAACAATGAGTAATCAGTGAACGCATTGTTCAAGCATACTCTTCTTTATTCTTTTTGACAAAAGGATTTTTAAAATCCTGTAATGTTATTTCAATATTTGTGTTCAGAATGCAGATTTAATGTTTTTTGTACAAAAGTAAGGAAAACATTTTATTCAAAACATTTATAGGAAGGAAACAGGATGACCTTAAAATTATATTTGATCTTAAAATCATGGTGAGGCTTAGGAATATTCCAAAAGCACCATGCTACATTTTTACAGGGAATTAAAGGTCAGTGTTTGATTAGGATTTATGTAGAATTGAACCAGCTTTCCATTTTGTTTTTCTTTTCACTAGGTTCATTTGTAAAAACAGTCCTAGAAAAAAGGACAAATTGAGCAATTTAAATAACATTTCTAAACAGATTTTAGTATTTTTTTTGTAATTTTTTTTATAGCTGTAGCATATCATCCCTACATTAACATAACACTGGTTGAACTGATACATTCACTGAACGGCATCAGAATAATTCACCTTTAGTCATTATCATAGTAATGTATCATGTAAACAATGCAGTGCTATTTATAGCAACATCAGTTTATGCCGTGCTATTTATAGTAACACGATGCAATGGAAGTAGACATAGGATTAGCTACCTTATGCTAGCAGACCCTAGTAATGCTAACATATAGCTCATTTCCATTGCGGGGTTCAGGAATTTTGTTTGTCCTGATTGTAAAACCAATCCATGCAGCCGACCGGGACCACGCCATTCATGGGCCTATTC
>SSNR01000019.1:812303-839700 GCA_006937965.1 Callopanchax toddi | reverse complement strand
CTACATAGTGGCTAAAGCCAGCCAGTTTAATTACACAGTTTACGACCTAATAAATTATTTGACTTAGAAGCTGTTCCTACGACAGGCTTAAAGACACGTCGACAAAGATAAAATACAGACAAGATAAGTAGCTGCTAAAAGCCACGTCATTCCTCTTACCAAGTCTAAAGCACTTGATCACTGCTCATGCTTGTGTAACTGTGTGTTCATTGTTTTCTTTTTAACAGTTTTAGATCTGCATGATCCATTTTAGACTGTTTTCTGTGCTTGTGTGACGATTAACGACAGCTGATATACCGGTAACAATAGCTTAGCTTGGCCGCTACGATAGCTTCTACCGAAGAAAAGACGGTTCAAAAAACTCCGTGCTTTTAAGGGACGTCAGAGAAGAACCGGATAGAAACCGGATGCCTCCGTCCTCCCGTTAAGTTCTAGACAAACGGGTAATTAAGTTAGATTTTCGTCCAGCCGAGAGCTGACGTTAGCTAACACTGAGCCTAAAGCTACCTACACGGTGCTGTACACACCGGGTGCTTTTTCGTTCAAACAAAGCGTCGTGAAAAGACACAAGTTACTTTAAACTGTTCCTACGGGATCGGGTTAACCAAATATCTCTAATTCGACCGTAAAAATTAGGCCGTTTCAACATTAGAAGCAAGGATCGCGCTGTAAAAACTTCAGCCGCCATTAAACTCTCTGCTTGTTTACACGGCTAAACCGAAGAGAAGGACGGTGACGTCACTTCTTCATCCGGGTTCATTCAGCCTTAAATGCCACTGCGAGCGCCCTCTCTGGCGTAAATGTGCATTTTCCCAGTGCTGATTGAAAATAATAGGTTTTCAACACTAAAATAAGAGATATTTTCAATTAAACTAAATTTTTCTTCATCAGACTAAAAACAATGTCTGAACAAAAAGAAATTAAAGAGGCCCAAGGCCTCACAACCACTGTAGTTTCAGCTCTTCAGCTGATTAAGATATCAAAACACATCAAAGAACACCTGCCCAGTCCAGGGGAACCTGGATGGCTTCAGGATCTTTTCAATCTGATCGATATCCAACTACAGAAATACCCTGGTCTTTCAGTCTTTAGGAAAATCTATCTCCTGAACAAATCCTCAGATTATGTTTTTGAGAAGTTTCTTAATAGTTTACCGTTCCTCGTTAAATATGACTGGGACCTACTACGTCAAACCATCTTAGATCATTATCTAACACCTGATCTTACAGATGCCAGTCCACCTACTGCATCTGATCCACCAACCTCAGTTTCCATCACTGAGAAAAGGGGGGTCACAACACATCCTGATCCTCCTCTAACAACATCTGACCTTACAGTGTCAAGCACAGACCCTCCAGAGGTCAACGCTGACGCTCCTGAGTCCAACATCTCTCTGCCTCCCCCAGAGTCGGGCAGTTCTCCGGCGTCCGGCACAGAGCCCGTCCCGCTCCCCGCGGAACCGGCCAGCCCTCAGGCGCCCCAGACTGAACCCCCTCTCTTAACGGCAGAACCCGAGGTGCTCCCACTCAGTCCACAGGTTTCCCTTCTGCTCTCCGCAGAACTGGTCAGCCCTGCTGGATCTCGAGGTGAGCCTCCTCCTCAGGTAGAACAGGTCAACTCTACTCTATCAACAGTAGAACCAGGAGAAATCCCACTCAGTCCTCAGGTGCCCCGAGCTGAACTCGTTCTGCTCCCCGCAGAACCAGACCGCCCTACGGTGCCTCACGCTGAGCCTCCTCCTCCTCCTCTTCCCCCGGAAGAGCAGGCTAAGTCTCCCAGACTCACCTTTGACCCTGGTCCTACAAAAACGACCTTTCTCAAAGATCAGTCTTACTCGGTTATGACAATCTCTAACCTATGGAGAACTAACAACGACCTCATCCTCCACGCAAAGGGGGGTGACGTTTCTTTAAGACTCTTTTTCACTTCAACTAATGAGTCTCTGTGTTCTCTGACTCCTAACACCAGCTGTCTCCCTTTTCTGTTTGATCGGCGTGAATGTGTGTCCATGTTTATGCCCCCTTAAAAACCATGTGTTATTAACCGTGTGTTTTATTGATAAACAGACTTGGTCGAGCTGTTGACGTCGCCTGCTGTACTCCAGTCAGCTGTGCGTCCGTCCTGGTAAACACTAAGTCAGAGTTCCTTTATTTTACAGCCTAATGCTGTATTCATTTAGTAAAATTACTTTATGTTTAAATCAAACTTAATGTTTAATTTACTACTATTTTCACAGTTATTTCATAATAATTACTGTAAAGGCGAGCCAAGTCAATTTAAATTTATTTCCCTCAAATCAAATTTAGGGATCTAAAATATACTTTAGGCCATTTAAAACAAAATGTCCTCTAAAACTTTAGATTTCAGATCTAATATGACTGATTTCACTATTTCCAAAACTCAATTTTTGGTTATCAAAATCTCAATCCTTAGTTTACTAAGTTANGGGAGGCGTCCAGGAGGCATCCTTACCAGATGCCCGAACCACCTCAACTGGCTCCTTTCGATATGGAGGAGCAGCGACTCTACTCCGAGTCTCTCCCGGATGTCCGAGCTTCTTACCCTATCCCTAAGGCTGAGCCCGGCCACCCTGCGGAGAAAACTCATTTCAGCCGCTTGTATCCGCGATCTCGTTCTTTCGGTCACTACCCAAAGCTCATGACCATAGGTGAGGATTGGGACGTAGACCGACCGGTAAATCGAGAGCCTTGCTTTCTGGCTCAGCTCTCTCTTTACCACAACAGACCGGTTCAGCGTCCGCATCACTGCAGACGCTGCCCCAATCCGCCTGTCGATCTCCCGCTCCCTCCTTCCCTCACTCGTGAACAAGACCCCGAGATACTTGAACTCCTCCACTTGAGGCAGGACCTCTCTCCCGACCCGGAGTTGGCAATCCACCTTTTTCCGGTCGAGAACCATGGCCTCAGATTTGGAGGTGCTGATCCTCATCCCAGCCGCTTCACACTCGGCTGCGAACCTCCCCAGCAAGAGCTGAAGGTCAGAGCTCGATGAAGCTAGGAGGACCACATCATCCGCAAAAAGCAGAGACGCGATTCTCCTGTCACCAAACTCCACCCCCTCCACACCACGGCTGCGCCTAGAAATCCTGTCCATAAAGGTTATGAACAGGACCGGTGACAAAGGGCAGCCCTGGCGGAGTCCAACCCTCACTGGGAACAGGTCCGACTTACTGCCGGCTATGCGGACCAGACTCACACTCCTCTGGTACAGGGACTGAATGGCCCTTAACAAAAGACCATCAACCCCATACTCCTGGAGCGCCCCCCACAGGGTGCCCCTGGGGACACGGTCATAAGCCTTCTCCAAATCCACAAAACACATGTGGATTGGTTGGGCAAACTCCCATGACCCCTCCATCACCCTAGCGAGGGTAAAGAGCTGGTCCACAGTTCCACGACCAGGACGAAAACCACATTGCTCCTCTTCAATCCGAGATTCAACCATCGACCGGAACCTCTTCTCCAGTACCCTGGAGTAGACCTTTCCAGGGAGGCTGAGGAGTGTGATCCCCCTATAGTTGGAACACACCCTCTGGTCCCCCTTCTTAAAAATGGGAACCACCACCCCGGTTTGCCACTCCACAGGAACTGCCCCCGATGACCACGCAATGTTGCAGAGACGTGTCAGCCACGACAGACCTACAACATCCATCGCCTTGAGATACCCAGGTCGGATCTCATCCACCCCTGGGGCTCCGCCGCTGCGTAGTTGTTTGACTACCTCAGCGACTTCTGCCCCAGAGATTGGACAGTCCGTTCCCAGGTCTCCCAGCTCTGGTTCCTCCTCGGAATGCGCGTCGGTGGGATTGAGGAGCTCCTCAAAGTATTCCTTCCACCGTCCGACTATAGCCCCATTTGACGTCAGCAGCTCCCCGTCCCCACTGTAGACAGTGTGAGCGAGTTGCTGCCTTCCTCCCCTGAGGCGCCGGATGGTTTGCCAGAACCTCTTTGGAGCCGACCGATACTCTTTTTCCATGGCCTCGCCAAACTCCTCCCACGCCCGAGATTTTGCCTCGGCAACTGCCACTGCTGCACTTCGCTTGGCCCGCCGGTACCTGTCTGCTGCCTCTGGAGACCCACAGACCAGCCACGCCCTGTAGGCCTCCTTCTTCAGCCTGACGGCTCCCCTAACCTCTGGTGTCCACCAGCGGGTACGGGGGTTACCGCCACGACTGGCACCGGCTACCTTGCGACCACAGCTAGCAACAGCCGCCTCAACAATCGCAGAGCGGAACAAGGCCCATTCGGACTCAATGTCCCCCACTGCTCTCGGGACGCGGTCGAAGCTCTGCCGGAGGTGGGAGTTGAAGACCATCTTGACAGGCTCTTCTGCCAGGCGTTCCCAGCAGACCCTCACTGTACGTTTGGGTCTACCAGGTCTGCGCGGCATCTTCCCCTGCCATCTGATCCAACTCACCACCAGGTGGTGATCAGTTGACAGCTCCGCTCCTCTCTTCACCCGAGTGTCCAAAACATACGGTCTCAGGTCAGATGATACAACTATAAAGTCAATCATCGACCTGTAACCTAGGCTGCCCTGGTACCAGGTGTACCGGTGGGCATCCTTATGTTCGAACATGGTGTTCGTTATGGCCAAACTGCGACTTGCACAGAAGTCCAATAACAGAACACCACTCGGATTCAGATTGGGTGGGCCGTTCGGGTGGGCCGAATTTTGTTTGTCCTGATTGTAAAACCAATCCATGCAGCCGACCGGGACCACGCCATTCATGGGCCTATTCAGTTGTAGGTCCATAAGGAAGTGGTATGGTTTGGGCAGAGCGACTGGCATCAAACACCATAGTCCACTGATTGGGGGACCGAAAAACGTCACTGTTTGCGACGAGCAAAACAAACCCTGGATCGGTAAGAAATGAAGGACTAACCCTACCCCCCCCCAACCCCCCTTTTTCTTTCTGTATAATTACCTTCATTTTATGAGTTTATGAATGAGTTTATTTTGATTGTACACAGTTATACCATTATATACAATTATGAATTCCTTGGTATACATAATCACAGTTTGAGCATCTTACTGTACATTCAGACTTCTAACTTTCATAATTGAAATTGGGAAGGTCTGAAGCCAAAGCTTAACTGTCCATCCCTTGATATACACGTTTCAGTTTACAAATCACTTTTTTTTATTTTACATTTTCCAGTTTTTGTTAAGTGTTTTGTTTTGTACTGTTACCCTTACAGTTTTATTGCTTAAGAGCTACGCTGGGTTTTTTTCATCTCCATGTCCATTGGGATTCAAAGGAAACCAAACTGTCTAAGAATATATATCAGGTGGACTGTTACAGCTGTAATGCCCCACTTGTGATAGTAAATCTGTAAGGCTTGTTTTTGTCATTCAGAAATCTGATTGCTATACTGCTGGTCAGGACACGGGTATAAAAAAAAAAAAAAAAAAAAAAAAAAAAAAAAAAAAGAAATGAAAGACTTTATAAAGATGCTTGACAGTGGATTGTAGCCAAATCATTCAAATGGACGTTGCAGTGTCAAACCAAGCTGTAGAAAATAAAAGCCCAATATAGAAAAGTTAAAGATGGCAACAGCTGGAGTGGAAATGGAAGAAACACATGGAGATATGACGGGACAGAACACATTTACATTTAACCCCGCCTGCTACGTGAGAATCCCAACTTCCGATCGAAACTTTCTCCTGAAATCGCGAACCCAAAACGATCCATACCGGCCAACGGTGACCCACCCCGACCTTTCCTGGACCCCGCAGTGGAAATGAGCCATTGTTTATTCAGCCATCCTTTTAACATGTGAAGTAAATGATCTCAAAGTAAAGTCATGATAACAAAACAAAGCTAAAAAGAATCCTCAAAAAAACACATTTAGCGCTGCTTACCTTTTTTTTTTTTTTTTAATTAAAAGAACACCACAGTGGTCAGGCTTAGTGTGTTCAACATCTAAAGTGGTCTGGGTGGACACACACCGTTCTGTGTTCAGTCTTTCTGGTAGAACATGTCCTGATTCTACGAACGTGTTCAAATAATTTACAACTATAGATTTTCAAAACTTCTAATCAAAGTTGAGAACTAATGATAATATGATTAAAAGATAATCCCTCCAATGGAAGAGCATTTACAGCTTTTCCTTAAACTGTTGATATTGAGTTTTAATGGACCAAAATTTTTATTGCAATAAGAATTAAAGTTGTTCATCAACGATGAAACTGTTTATAACATTTTCCTACATTGCTAGTTAGCAACACCTGGGAAACAGCAGAGTTTGTTCTATGGAATTTGTGCATGAGATAATTTGCTCAATTCCAGAAAATGAATTCTGTACTGACATTTTGTAGTCACATGTTTTATTTGCTGTTATTTTAAAACTATATTTCAACATTACCATGCATTTCAATCCTCATCAAGAGCTGCACATATTCACAAACATTTAAAATCTGTGCCAAAGTCATGAACATAAATTTTTGAAGACCTTAGCTGTGCAGAACAGGTTACTGGGGAACAGTTGAAATGAATAATGAAAACAGAGGTGCTACACACAAACGAGTGCAATATAATGGCATATCAACACACACACAGAGGTCTGTGAATAGGTTGTTAGTGTCTGTACACAGAAGCACACACATATATTTTTACATTTTATGCATACAAAATGCACACAAACTGCACACCAACATGAAATCATGACAAATGAAGCTCTGCACTCTATTGCCATGTGCCAAACATATTTTACATTACTCTCAGCATTCTACAAGTTCAGAGCTATGATCGTCACTGACAAACCAATTAAAGCAACACAACAAGAACAGCACCAAACAGCCTGCTATGTCTCTGGTTTCAAAATCATTTGTTATGAAAAATGCATTATAACTTCAATCATATCAACAATCATTGCTTTCCAATTATGACTACTATCATCTGTCAGAGTTGCACTAAATTAAAAAGGAAACTGGTCTCTTAAGTGTGGTGGGAGCGTGTGGAAAAGCACAAGTAAATCCTTCATTTCTGAAGTGATTTCCTTTGACAAACGACTCATTGGGACTGGGACTGCTTGATTAAAGGTTGGACACCTAATCATCTTCTCCACTGTAAATGTTTACAGAACAAATCCTATTTTCTGGAAAGTTTTGAAGTTTTCTAACATTAAACAAAATTGGCTTGAATTCTTTCACCTGATACAAATGAAAATGATTTAAAACATTTGCAATTCAATCAAAATATCCATCTGGAAACATGCCAACAAGTAGAATTTGACGTTCTTCTTTGATGATGTGGGAATTATTTTCACGGTATCACAACTGACCCAACAGATTGCCCATCCTTTTGTAGCAATAAAGTATCTGATCCATGTCATGCCACCATGACGATGATGATGTCATCTACTCCAATATCCTCACAAACCTTGACACCTTTACCTGAAACATGCTGGGTGGTCTTTCTCATCACAGAGCCTGATGTCCATTTTACCCAAAGATGAGTGAGAACATAAACTGACCTCTGAACATGTGCTCTTTCTGTCCATCTGAGTGGAACACTTGTACTCGGACCTCTCTGGTGTTTCTGCACAAAATTTAGCTTCAACTTCTTTGGAACAGTTTCAGTTTCTGGGGTAGAGGTGTTCTGTTTTAACGATGGTTTTCCACGGTAGGCACAAAGTCACGTGCCAATAACGATCACACTGGCGTGAATATTATTCATGAACTGACAGAGTGGGTCAAAGGTCATGCACATCGAGGAGTGTTCTCTAGAACTGGTGTTTGCTCACTAAGATTTTCACATATTTTCTGAAACTTTTCTCTGCTGAAGTTTGGCAGAGTGGTGACCTATGCTTGTATGTAAGAGTAAAACTTGGATAGATACGTGTGTAGCTAATGTTGACGCCCAACTCGGCCACTAGTTGTTCATTGATTCATTGTGTATTCTATTTAAACTTTATGGTCCCTCACTCCCGGCTGTTTTTAGTGTAAAAATGTTGTAACATTAAATTGTAGATTTAAAATTTCCTTAATGCATTTAAACGGGTCAGCAAAAACACTGAACATTGTTTTGATTGTACGTCACAAGGTCACACATGTCATCATAGGAACCTTCTCTCCTTAGGAGAAATGAATTTGTATTATTGTCCCGGGCATTAATTAATATCTTCCTTTATTGGCATTTCCGCTGTTTCCATGTAGGGAGCACATGTACATGGGAATGAGTTCATTGAAGAGACAGGATAGAGTGATGTTACTGAGCTGAAGCCCCAGATGGACTCCACTACACTCCACTCAATAAGAAAAGCCCTAAACGGATTTCAGTGAGGGAACTGCTCGGGGAGAACTGAACAGATTGATGGATACACGTTCTGCATGCTATTGCTGGTTGAACAGCAACACCAAAAGCATCTCATTGACAATTACAGCAGAGAGAGCAGAGAGTGAGATAAAACCAGGGGAGGCCATGAATTTCAGGCAGATATTAGGTTTGGGTAGGAGGAAAAATAGATCCGCGCAGCCTCATTCAGTCAGTCTCCTGCACAGCGTGTTTAGAATCCTTGGCACTATTTCATGAGTCTGTGCAATTCAAATCCGATCATTGTGTTTCTGCGGATTCAGTATGTTTCAAGGTCACTCATAGTCACCTGTAATTGATTATTACAAGCAAGCGGCACCAGACCAATAAGCTCCTTTCACCATCTTAACGCTGAGCCTATTTGACAAAGACTGCATTCATCACCACTGTTGACGGCCAACAAAGATGGTGTAGGCTGTTAATAGCCGAGGCCCGAGCTTTATGAAGAGCAGCATCTACATTTCACTTTAAGTCACATTTGATAGAACACAATGACTGCATAGGCATTTTTGCTCTGCAAATCATGAATCCGGCATGGTCAATAGCATTATGAGATAAAGCAGGTGTGCATTTAGCAAACCGGAAAAAGAGAAAAGAATCCAGTGCCACAAGGGTCTTTATAAGAAAGTGGCGTGCCGGATCAGACTCTCTTCTGCACATCTACAAAGGCCAAGAGCAAGAAAAGGCGTTTTTTTCTTTTACTTTGTGCTAATCTGTGTAATCTAACAGCGTAGGACTCAATCACCTAAGAAGAATAGGTGTGAGACGAGCCACCTTACAATTGAAACGGACACGGGGCCTCAAGAGCACATCACAGGTACTATCCAATGCATAAGGTGCAAAATAGCATCTGCTTCTGGGGGGCTTTGATAAGAAATCTCCTTCTCCTTTCTCCTCTTCACCACTGCTGCCTCGCACGCAGCGGGAAGCGTGTGGCTTGGCACAACTTTTGAAGTCTCACTTGGACACGCAGCAAAGGAAAGGGTTGCAGGTGTTGATTAGACGTCAGCTTCACTTTGGGAGATAAGTTGCTCTGTGAATAGGCCATTCTTGATTTTCAAGGACACAGGATGCATTTGAGAGACTGCCAAAGGTCTGCATTCATGCTGCTGTTCGCACGGAAAACAACCAATGAGGGAATGATACCGCAAAATGACTCTTCTGTTCATTTAGCGTGCTGCTCGGAGCACTACGTAAAAGGAGGTGAAAGTCGAGCTTCATGGGTAGATGTGCTTATCAAATTTGATGCTTATCACCAGATGAACCCATCTTAATCTGGCGGCTCTTGTTCATCAATAATGCTTCAGTGAAAGATGTGTGAAATTAACACCAAAATTCAAGACTTTCACCTCACTGAATTCTTTGAAATTTAGGTTTTATGGATTCTCCTCTATGCTCATAATAAATGTGACAAATGCTTTGCTGCATGCATTTATTAATTTTATTCTGCAAAGACACCCTCAAGCTTAGAGAATCCAGAGGAATATCAGCCTTCACATTCTGCAGCATGCAGTGGGACTTGAGCCAAGTAGTCTGTCATTTAGTATGTAAAAACAATGCAGGTACTGATAATGTGGTTGCTAGGCAACACTAACTACTTTATTATTTATTGAATAAAATGAGGCATACTCGTGTGTGTGTGTGTGTGTGTGTGTGTACAGACGGGGAGACCATTACTTATGAATACAAGACATTTTTCACATTCCTCCTCAAGAGGAGAGGAGCTGTGTGATCGCAGTGTTCCTCTGCTAGTCAACATGATGCGCAGCATAGCTGACAGAGCTCAAGGCCAGACTCAGAAGCTGGTGAATAAGCTGGTGTTTGCTGCTATCTGTGCTCATTGCCGAGTGGGTGCATGTGTAGATTCGCTCTTATAAATAACATGCTGTAAATAATTAGGTAAAAGAGTCTTATATCTGATTACCATCGCCTAAACGGCAGGGAGAATCGTTCAAATTGGCATTAGTGTTGTTGCTGCAGTTGACCCAAACAAACTGATAACAGCCTTTAATTGTTTCCACTGCCATAGCCGAGGTAAATTAGTGCCGACTGAATCTTGCTTGGGTCCATTTCTTAGCAGCAGCAGCAGCATCGCCCATGTCCTGAGTCTCTGCATCGCATCCACTTTAGGAGAAATGTAGGTCATCATATAAAACCCACCTCCAACCCCCCTCCAGCTCAAATTCAACTGACATCTTTGAGCCAAGAGAAGTTTCGGGCTGCACACTAATCCTTCCGGTCACACGGAGTTTCAAATTCAATCTTGGTTTTCTCATTATTGGTTTTGGAGATACTGAGACCCCATATTGGTCAAGAGATAGTTGGACTAATCTGATAAGGTACTGTAGTAAGGCCTGTGGAAACTAATGATTCCTGGATCCGCGGGTTAGATATTTTTAACGGCACACAGCAGGTGGTGAGAAGAGGTAAGACGGAGGGCTAAACCGGGCTTGGTGACTAAGCTTTGAGGATAGACTTACTCATTGTTTTTTTTTTTTGATTGGATAGCCAAGTAGTTATAACTACTTTAATGGTTTTAAACTAGGATGTTTAGCTGGTAAGATAGAGAAATATAGCATATACAGAAAAGGTAAAAAAAAAGACAAAATACACCCCTCAAAAAAAAAAAAAAACATCCTTAAGGTAACAGAAATCCAAAAAGTATGCTTTGCTTGTGCTTTGATGAACTTTTTTCATATATAAATGACAAAAAATACAGTCAAGCAAATGGAAAAGGCTCTGAAACATACTATAAGGATCTCCTTGCTACACAAACGTACACATCTTACTACAAAGCATCTTTTTGCTGTCTGTACTTTATGTCATTCTGAGGATGTCCCATTATTTCTGGTTCATTCTCTTGATAATACAAGTGTCATGTTTTTTCTTATCCTCCTACAACCGCCTTATCTATTGAGGAAAAGTTACAGTAATTGTGTGTGTGTGTTTGTGTGTGTGTGTGAGTGAGAGACGAGAATCGAATTCCATCTCATAACAAACTAAAATCCTCCTCATTGGGGTGAGCAGTAAGATCAATACTGTTGACATGGTAGGAAATGGGTCAGGATGTGTGTGAGTCAAAGCAGCACACAGAATCAACACCTCCCATTCACTGCCGTCTTATGAGAGTCCACAGCTTAGCAAGAAAATAAAAGATCTGAGAATCATGTGTTTGGATCAAACTAAAGAGTAAACCAGTGATGACTTTAACACATCTGTTTTGGGTCTGTGATGTTTGGTTTTGTATAATTTAGTCCCATTATCACATGATGCTTTTTAATGCACACACACTCAAAATAACTGATTCACATCTGTGACACACAAGCAGATGTTGGTGTGGTCAGATCCAAACAGTGGTGGGAAAGTAAATTTGGAAAGCGGGTCTGTTATGCAACCGTTCGGTCATCAAACGTATCGATTGCTCAACTTCAGTTGTTTCTGGACATTTTTAAAGTCTCCCTAAATACTTTCTTTGGACTCAAATTTGTTTTTATAATCTCTGGGAGTATCAAATTGTTGGCAGCATATAGTGATTCATCTTCTTTTTTCTCAGTTCAGTCTGCCGAGGCCTCATCTCAAACAGGGTTCTGACCCATTTAGACTCTTATGCTGGTTGACTTTAAGGAGTGACATGGTGTGCATCAGTCGGCTGCTGAGGGGAGGATGACAGATCAGATTTCTCCCAAAATAGAATGACAAGTAAGTGTGACAGCTTTTTTTTAAGTTGTGTCTCAAGATTTAATAAGTGGAGAGATGTGTAGCACAGTTAGCAGCGTGGCCCTGTGTTGGACCTTGCAGAGGACCTGTGTGAGGAGATGTTCTGATATAATGTTGGTAATCCAGTCTGCAGGGCGGAGATTGGAAACTGAAGCAGATCAGGGATCTATCTCTCTGTGTAGATGATGTAGATAAGTGGGCAGCATGTATAATATTTCAGAGTGCATCGAAGTGATTACAGAAACTAAAAATTTAAACTTGCTTTAGAGAACAGCTATTGCACCAGAAATGGATTTTCTATAGTCAAATACTGTTTATACCAGCATTAATACAAATGCTGCTTTTACTAAAACCAGCTTTCAATATTCCTATTGATTTTTGTTCACTTATACTTTGTTCATTTATATGATTATCAAGGAAGGGTAGTGTTGTCCATAAACATGATGAATGTACTTACATTGTATTCATGATGTTTTTCATGTGCAGTTTCTTTAAAGTAAACTAACCTAATAAAATAAACAAACAAAATAAGCACCAAGAAGCATGAGTAAACATGTACAGTATAGGATGCAAATTGTAAACTAATACCGATACTCAAAAAATCTTATTGGCTACATTTTTGCCACATTTAGAATCCCAAACCAATAAAAAGAAAGTTTTTAAGTTATTTTAACCATAACATTTATTCTAGTAGTTATCATGTTCTGTCTGTTTTAACATAAATCCAAATGATGTCGCAGCTCGGTAGACTGGGTAGATGATGACGTCTGAGTGAACTAATATGTGAAGCGGGGTGGGGGGGGGATTGCATAATGACACAAGAAATTTAATAAACTAGAAAACAAACATTAAAATAAAATTCAAGAGGTCCAGTAAACATGGCTTCACAAACGCAAAGGGTCAAATACACCAGCAACCAAAGGAAAGCCTATACACTGAAACACATAAAAAAACACGAGTAACTGTAATGAAACAACTCCAAACCCCTAACACAGTGACAGCTAAAGAAGAAACATCATGTTATCCCACCATCTAATCCTTTAAAAATGTATGTTGTACATTTATGTTTTCTAAATTATTACGTAGAAACTTTTGTAAATTTCAATTTAAAGTGATAATATGCAACTTTTTCATATTTTTAAATCTTTTCCTTGAGCCAGTATGTGCTAATATGACCCTTTACAGAGTTAATGAAAAGTCACTTAGCCCCATCTGGTGATTACAGCCGGAAAACCACGATTGCAAGATCTCCGTCGCCGTCACGGTGTCCAGGAAGTCACGTGTCTCACGAGGGTTAGGCTAACCCAAAGTGGCTAGCTGTTATGCTAGCGCTGGAGTGTTTTTAGCTCTTGATTCCTGATTTTTTTTTTCAATCTCTCCCTGCTTGAACACAGCTGATTTCTTTGAAAGAGTAAATAACCGCTCCTGTAGAAAGCTATGAAGGCTGAGGAGACATTTCAACAGGTAGATATTGGCGTTTAGAAGCTGAAACGATCTGGTAACTTGTTTAATGCAGTAATTTAAAACGGACACCAAAGGGAGCCCAAAACAAGCAAAACTGCATATTATCACTTTAATGTAAGAATTTTTATTATAAAGTTTGGCTTTAAAGAATTCATGACCATTTCCAAAGTGTGAAACTCAAGACTTTAACATGTTTCCTAAGCAACAGTATATATATATATATATATATATATATATATATATATATATATATATATATATATATATATATATATATATATATATATATATATATATATATATATATATATATATAATTAATGTACAATAAACTATGTTTAAGCTACACTCTCTCATTCGCTACACGGACCAGTCCTTCTGAACCTGCAACATTTAGATGCTGCAGAGCGAATGTCACAAACCGTGCAATGAGACTTAAGTCCACTGAGCCAGTCAGACAATGTTTCATTTGTTTAATTCACTAGCCAGCAGTCTTTCAACATGATTAAAAAGAGCTCACAATGATCGACAGAAGAAAAGAACAATATGACATCAAGGCAGCTCTTTATCCCCTTCCTCTTGTTTGACTGAGTGGTAGATCAGATGAGTCTTTTTTGATTCGGAGGAACAAAATGGCTCATCATGGAAAGTTGGCTTGTGAGAAGGCTCACTTCTGTAGACGTCTACACACAGACGTCTTTATTTCTTCCTTCAGCTGATCATTTAAATGATGTTTCTCACAAAACAGACACACACCCACTTATTGTCAAAGTTTTTAGTAACAGATGTATTTATTGTGGAGCAAGACCAAGAGCTTGCATAGCAAAACTTTACAAGTTTGGCACACTTAGGTGCACAGCTATGGATTAGGGGTTAGCTCAGCAGTACACATTGATTATGCATTTTATGGTGACAGCCTAAGCATGGCTCCATTATAATTGACCTCCTGTTAAACCAAGCAAGCTCACACTTCCCTATAATGGTTCTTGTGAATAAATCTTTAGGTTCTTTATCTGATGCGTGGCCAAGTCACATGGCATTTTGTTCTGCAATTACCTGACAGAGGCAGACCTCCTGCTCTCCAGACTTTATTATCACTACTTGCTCTTTGGGGTTCCCAAATGGCAATTATCTCACCATGCTCACAGGTGATTCAGCGTGAGTTCCATTAGTCTCTTGGTGAAATGCTGTTACATTAGTTCATGCCCTCTAGTCTTTTGTTAGTTTCCAAGACACAGTAATGACAAATTGGAAACCAAACCAAATTTGTACTAAGGAAGAAACACTGATTTTCATTGTGCCGTAATGTAATGCAAATCCTCATGACTGTTCAAATTCTAATGCATGTAATTGGATAACTTTATATATACATTCAAATTAATTTACCTCTCCTCTGACAAATATTACACAAAGAATTTGTCTTTTAAATATATCTGAAAATGTACAATTTGTGTTCTCTTAAGTTCTGCAAAATGTGTCACTGAGCAGCTGTTTCAAACATACTTTATCTACATAAAAAACAATTCCTGTAAGACTGACAACTGTTATTATGTGGTTCTGATTTAATCTTTAAAGATGGCATTTACATTTTTAGGCACATTTAGCATTTTTGCTAAAAACGAAGGTGTACAATGTGCAGCAGACGACCTCTCTCAGCATGAGGGAAACAAAGAAGCGACCGTATTGTCCTTTTTGTGAGTTGATTACCATAAAACAATTATTTCCTGTAAACAAGACTGTCGGAACAGTTTAGATCTTTGACCATCGTCGTTCTGTGCTGCTCTTCTCTGTGATTGATGATCAGGTTTTGCTCTCCGTTGTTTCTGACAGGGCCTCCGTGGACTAGTCCAATAGCAACTACTCAGATGTGACAAGCTGGCAGGCAGTGGCCAAGGTGAGAGCAGGACAGATGGGCACCCTCTCTCCAGAGTATCTTCCGTAAAGCAGAATCCAACATAATGCTTAAGGATTCACTTTAAATTGCCTCCATTTCCATCCACAGCCTTTGTCCTCCTTTGGCTCGCCCAAACAGGCCTTTTTCATTACATTTTGACACTGGTGTTCTTCACGCTCACTTGCTGCACTGGGCCCCAGGTCTTCAAGGGTAATCAGTTTGGTAGGTTGTATATGCCAGGTTGCATCTGTAATCTTATGGAATTGACCATATATAACATAGGGAATGCTAGGGAAAGCAAGGATGCAGCCTTTCTCAGTAACCAACACTGTGGAGCTGTAATGCCTTTAGACAGATAACACTCTCCTGTGATTTGCTGCCAAACTTTACAACAATGAACTGGGAGGCAAGAGAAACTCAGGTGAGCCACCAGAGGGGACAGCAGTATTCACACCACCACCAAACCTGCTCTCGCTCCTCCTCTTCATGCATGAATGGCATCCTAAACATGACTGTGCTGACCTTGTGAGCAGCCATTAAACACCTGGGGGAATTGTCTCAATTTAATTGTACTTGCCATACGCAGCTTTTCAGTAACACAGGGACCAGTACACAGGGCTGTAGTTTTAGAAGATCAACTATAGAAGAGTTTTTGCAACTGGTGAATCATTTCTTGGATTGCAAAATATTTAAATATTTGAATTTCAAATAATTGGCCTCTGTCATCAACAGCCACATTTAGCACACAGTGTTTTAAATTATTCAAATAAAAGTCTGTTTTGAAACCTAAAAATATTTCTGATTGATAATCAGGTGAACGGTTTGTTTTGCTCTTGACTAATCAAGCAATCACCTGATTTTTAAGCCTTTCAAACTGTCCAAATCAACAACCATTAAATGCAAAAATGTGGATAAACTCGGGCAATTAATACCAGATCACTGACACCATGGCTGCACACATTAGGCTCATTTGAATGTATATTTTGAGATTTGCCTTCACTTTGCAGGAATAGTGGGTTTGCTCTTGATTACAAAGCTTTCAAACAACTTCATCTTGAGTTTCCACAATTTTGCCATCTGCTGATTATTTTTTTCCTCCCAAGCAGCGTTTTTTAAATTGCTTGAAGTGCAAATCACTCTCTGTGCGGCTGATTGTTGTGGAATTATTTGCTTTGCTCAGCTTGACCTACATTTAATTTCATTCTGAGAGTGATGTTGTGTGACTCCGGTCCATCATGCGGTGAAATCAGGACTGTGCAGGAAATCACGGAGAGGCAGACAAAAAAAACTGTAACGCCGCTTTTTGTTTCTCCTCAACTGGATTAAAATTTTGAGAATCTGTCACTAAATCAGACTGTTCGGAAAACATGCCACATTTATGAAGCTTTTGTTAAAAAACAGCCTAGTGCACATAGGGATTACCTATGAATTAAGACAAAAAATATTTTTTAATAATATGCAAGGAATATTTTTGACAATATCTTCAGCTTTCTTTAAACTATGGATCACATTTTGTGGTGTTGGCTATTTTATTCTAGCTCTAAGTGTTCTAACAATGAAATGTTTACTTTTTAAATAAAATCTGACATGATATAAAGGGATTTTATGCCTCAATAAAATGAAAATAAAAAGTAAACGTACTCTTCTTTCTTCTCTGTGTAATGTGTATAACCATAATCTGGCATAATCAAGCATTGGTCTCAACCAAAAGGGGGCAGTGACTCAAGTCCAATGAAGTTCTTTTTCTCCATAGAAGAAGAGTTGTAGAAGCCTTGATGTGTATTTGGGTTACAGTAATAAAGCAGGGAGACAATAAGCTGTGCAGTAGATGGAGGCTGAATGAGATGCAGCTGAATTATGTCTGATGAAAGAGAACTGGACTGACTCTCCAACATGCGACCAGCTCAGTTTTTTCTTCTTCTTCTTTAAATCTTGTCTAATGTGGGTCTTTCTCTCATGCATGAAAAAAGATTTTTTTTCAAGAGGTCACTAAAACCGGCCTAATCTGCCAACTATGTGGGAAAGCTACTACAGTCGATGCCTCAACAAATCTACTTCAGATTAACCACTACAAACTTTTCCAGATTGGTAAATTCATGACGGCAAAAATAATAAATAAATAAATAAATATAAATAAATAAATAAGTAAATGTCAAAGATATCAATGTGCAATTAATTTAAAATTGAGCAAAATCAGAATTTTTCAAGTGCTGCTGTTTAACTGTTGTAAGGATCAGAGGGCCATGAAAATGTCAAAGGTCAAACATCACTGGTCAACGTTTTGACCAGACTTGTGCAGACATGCTCCGTGTGCTTTTGAAAACCAAAACAAATGCTTTGTTTTCCTTCATCCTTCCAAAGCTGCTCCTTAACATCTTCGTTTAAGATGAAACAAATTTTCCTGCTCTGAGGCTGCAGACGTCCTGGGAAGAAACTCATAACATTTTTTTAATAAAAATAATTTATCTTCAGACTTTGATTAATGAATAATGATGATTGTTTTTCATAAGGTGTATTTAATCAGATTTCATTGCTTTGAAAACAATGATATCTGAAATGCATTATTTTACATCTTAAATATGTCAAATGACAAATTGAATCATTTTTTATAAGTCATGTTTCATATTAATATCAGTTTATTAATAATGACCTTTCTGAGCTTAATCTAGGAGTTTCAGTGAAATTCTCCATTATGAGTTTCAGAGAGTGAACTTGTCTCTTGGTAACGCCTCTAATTTTCCTGGCTGATTATAGGCTTATTCTATAAAACTTGTTTTCCGGATATTTCTCCAGTCTCTGCCAACATGCCGACTGAAAAACCTGTCTGGAATCAATCCAGATTCCAGACCCATGTCAGGTTAATGGCCTAAAGATGACTCATCCTTTTGTAACAGCCAAACTTCTTATTTGATCCAGAGAAGAATCATATCTTCGAATCCAGCTCCAGTTTGTCAGAACTGCTAAATTAAACTCTACATCATCTGCACGCCAAAGTCAACAGCTTTACCAGAGAGAGCTACCTTGGACCAGCCTCCGTCCAGTCTAAGGGATGTCGATCACCAAGTCCACCACAAGTCACCGTCCGAGTCGTGGGAAGGACTTCCTCTGAACTCGTTGAGACAGACTTCTCGAGACGGCCTGGATCCATTCAGGAGCTGATCTGGTACAGTGACCCTTGACTAGAATGATGTCAGATTGCTCATAATTGACCAATTATTAGTAATTACTAAAATCAACTCAGCCAGGTTGATTTTATAATTACTCAACTTCACCCTCTAAAAGAAACTTAAATTAGACCCTTTTATAACATAATCATTTTGATAAATGTTTATTAATGTTTTGTTTTTATTTTGTAAATAACTTGGGAAAATATAGTAATTGATTTGTATATAAAACTATATTTTGCCTCTGTCAAATTATTAAGTGTTGGTTCCCTGGCAACACAAAACAACCTATATTTAGAGTCAATCTGATATTAATGATCTAATAAATTTAATGACTCATAACTTGAGACATTATACTTTGTTTTAATATTTTATTGAGTTTATTAGTATAACTTCCTCACAGAAACATTGTACTGTATTATTTTCTGTGGTTAGCAGGTACAACATGACTTTGAATTGTTAAAATTATTAAACTATAGCTGAATAATTATCAAAACAACTGAGAGAATGTATTGCTGATACAGAACATTTCTAGAGTCATGTGACACCACCAATAGGTATATTATTTTAAGAGCTGCCTGTCTTTAAACTATTTATGTTAACTTAAAATCCAACATAATAATAAATACATTCATACATACTCAATCTTTGTCATGGAGATGGTACCTGTGTGTGCATCTTTCAGCCAGCTGCAAAAAAGAGTTTAGTGGTTGAAGAATGATTTGTATTTTAATCATGAAACTGAGGTTGTGGTTTGTTTTCTGCCTTATTTTGCTGGAAGGAGATGATGTTTGTGTTTTAATTGTAGAGGTTGGTGCCAGTTTTAGATTAGTAAAAGCCAGCTTTCCAAAATCCAGACAACCATTTGGATCTTTACCCCGGTCTGCCAATTTCTTAAATATACCTGCCTCAGGTGCTGAGAGAACTTTTAAAAAATATTTTGTAGCAAATGTTGAAGAATGGTTATATATGTTCAGCTTCTCGTGTCTAGGTGGCACAGATTGTTGCTTTTCCCAGCTGTAGATTATTTTAGCGGTGGGTGATTTATGATAATTCTTTAACTGCAACACTGGAATCTTTGTCTGCTAGTTAATGTTCTCCAGCAGTACTCTGCTGCGCTCTGACAGAGATCATCACTCTGACCGCAAGTGAACTGTGTTTTTGAAGTTCAGCAGAGTTGCGCTGTTCCTCCAGAGAAATGGTCTAAAAATACCGAGCATACAAATATAAAGAGTGTCCTAGTTAAACTTTTTTATGTATATCAAATGAATACTTTGAAATTATTAACCTAAAAGAATCAACAAGTAATAGGAAATACTTTACTGTGGAAAAATCAGATGCTTTATTGTTGTATTTTTTTCAGTGTGAAACGATCATCAGTCATCAAAAAGCTTTCATATGCTCCTATGATTTATTAAGCTAACTTTGTAGATGTTAATTTAGATTCTAACTCTTATTGTGAAGCTTGCAGGTGGCACTGCTGCTGTTGTTTTTGATCTCCAACAATAATGAGTGAGTAGGAGGGAGGTAGAGGAGCTCACTGATGGTGTAAAGCAAACAACCTCAACATCAGTGTTGCAAACATTCAAAAGATGGTGGTAGATTTCTGGAGGAGAAGCCATGAAACTGGTGAAAACATGTCCACTGACCTTACATGGACCATAAACACAGCCAGCATCATTAAAAGGCTCACCAGCAGCTCTATCTTTATGAGGGGGGCTGGAAAATGTCAGTCTCACTTCTGCTTTTCACCCGTGCAGGTTGAGAGCCTCCTGACATCTTCCATGACGGCCTGGTATGGTAACTCTGAGACTGATGATAAGGAGCCCTGAAGAGTGATTAGAGCCAACATTAACCTGTCTTCTCTAGAGGACATTTACACCAGCAGAACCAGAGCAAAAACATAAGGCTTGACCCCACCCAATGTGTCCATAACCTATTCACCCTTCTTCCTTCAGGTAGGAGATTGAAGAGCATGGAAAACAACACTTCTTCCCAAAGTCTGTCAGGCTCATGAACTTTGACCCTTAAGCTCTCATCTACACTTTTACTATTTGATTTTTAGATGTTAATGACTTTAGGTTAATGCAGAGACTGGGGCACTGAGAAGACGGGAGGAAGAACTGGAGGTAGCAGAGATGAAAATGCTAAGATTCTCTTTAGAATAAAGATAGTAGGATCAGGGATGTGTCCATCAGAGGGACGACATATGATGGATGTTTTGGAGATGAGATCAGAGAGGCCAGGTTGAGATAGTTTGGACATGTAAAGGAGGGATAGTGAATGCATCAGTAGAAGGATGCTTAGGTGGGAACTGGCAGGCAGGAGACCAGAAGACCCAAGAGATTTATGGATGCAGTGAAAGAGGACATGAAGCTGATTGGTGGGAGAGTAGAGGACGGGGTTAGATGGAGTCAGATGATTCGCTATGGAGACCCTAAAGTGAAATGCCAAAAGGAAAATCAAATAATAAAAATATTGGCATTTGTACAGCACTTTTCTAAGTCATGGACTACAAAGTGCCAGGCAAGAGTCGGGGAATGCCCTAAAACAGTCCAGCAGAGGGCCACATAGAGACACGAGACACATTCACACCTAGGGGCAATGAGGAGTCGCCAATTTACCTAAAGTACGCATTTTTGAAGGAAGCCCTTGCATGCATGAGAACATGCAATCTTCCTCGCAGATGAAATTTAAATCCTACAAATGATTTGAAAAACTCACATTTTATAATTTCAGTGGATATTGGATTTAGATTTAGAGCTTTAAAAGCCCAATCCTTCTAAACCGAGGCCTGCTAAAAAATGAAATCATCCCAGCTTTTACAGATGAGGCGTGTTATTTATATGCACCAAATCAAACATGATGTTATTTGAAAATTGATGTGAATCTAGCCACACTCAATATTTGTCCCTTTGATTACACACCTAAAAAAAGAAGACTTTGTTCATCTGGCGCCACGCTGGAAAAAACACTGCGGTGGGTCTGACAGTGGTGGAGCAATTCCAAATGGGCCTCACGGTTGAGTGAACAAAAGGCGTTGGTAATAGCACTTCATTGTAGATAGACAAGATGCTGAGTGGAGTGAGGAGGGTGGTGGTATTTTGATATCATTCAAAAGCTCAGCCATGACTTCTCAAAGCAATTACTATACTGTCATTTCAGAAAATTGGGGTGTCATATTGAGATCAGTAAAAAGAATGCAATTACTCTTTGACCTGACAGGAATGAAAATACTTTTTGTTGTTAACATAAAGTTTGACCGATGCCTTACGCTTTTCTCAGCAGTCGCATACAATTTGTCCAGATTCACAAAAACTTGCAGTGAGAAAGTTTGACAACTTACTGTTTAAAGATTAAATCAGGCCATTTCCAATTTTATGATTACTCTGAATAACCATGGTGGATTTTAAACCAATAACTGCAAAAATAACATTGTTTTACTCACTTGCATGGCTTTAGATTAAAATGTTTTTCAAGTTTTTTTTCTTTGATTTTCTGTGAATCAAAAAGTTTCTGCTGTTTGACTCTTGATGCATTAAGGACAATCCTCTACGGTGCAGTGAAGGAAAATTTGTCTCCTTAAATGTTCAGATCTTCTACAAAATATGGTCTCAAAGATAACTTGTAAATACAAAAAGCTGATTTAATCCAATAAGGTAAAAACAAAAAAAGCTATTAAACTAACCTGGCTCTGCATGAAAAAGTAATTGTGCCCCCTCTTAACAGTGGTTGACCACATAATTTGAACTTGGAGTTGAGTTCCATGAGCCACACCCAGACACTGCTGGATCCAGTCTGACAACATGAAGTAGGCTAAAAGAGCTCAAAAAGCAACACATCATGCCCCGTTTTAAAGAAATTAAAACAAAAGAACCCAGAAAACATCAAAAGCACTGCAGACCTCACTTAGTTAAAGTTAGGGTCAGAGGTCATGATTGACTAAAAAGAAGGGCGGAGTTTCCTGGCAAAATTGTTAATCAAAAAGCACAACGACCCGTGTAACATTTACCAGAAAACATCGTGTTGCTTCCTGAGGCTTCAGGGGAAACTTTCTGCAGACTGACGAGACAAAGGTAGGATTTTTTTGTAGTGTCCCGTTACATTTGGTTCAAAACTATCGCTGTATTTCAGAAAAATATCCCACCAACAGTCAACATGGTGGTGGTTTAGGCTGATTCCAGACCTGGATGAATCATAATTGACGAAACACATTCTGCTCTTTTAACAGAACATCCTTAAGAAAAATGTTTAACCTTTGACATTCAAAATGCTGTTCATGCTAGATTACCCTTCAGGGTGGCTTTAATAAAACATCTCTTCAAATGGGTGAAACAAATTTCCTCCAGAGATGTGAGACTCATTACCAGTTCTCAAACACTTCACTGCAGTCTTGCTAAGAGTGTTTTACCAGTTATTAGGTTTAGGGGTTAGATACTTTTTAACCAAGGTCAAGGTTGATTGGTTTGTTTTTTTTTTTTTTAAGAAAGAAAACATTAGGTATTTAAAAACAGCATTTTGGATTCACTCAGGTCATTTTTGTCTCATAATGACATTTGTTTGCTGATGTGAGACATTTAGGTAACAAAAGAGCAGAAGAGGTCAGTATGGGGCGAATACTTTCCACACCTTCTGTATGGCATAGTTAACTATGTAACTATGCCATGTACCTGTTCAGATTATGTTTAAGCAACTGTGCTGAAATTTGTCAAACAAAAATCATTTCACTTGAAGATGGAATTTGCAGAACACCTTGAGCTACTTGTTCAAACTGCCTCATTGAGACGACGAGGAAAAAAGGAATTAACTTTGTGAATAGTCGAGTTTGAGAAGTGCTCCAAAGGTGTTAGTCCATCTCGGTGACCTAGAATTGGACTCGGTGGATAGAACTAACTTAGTGGACTGAAGTGTTGGGGAGTTTTTGAGATGAGACTAATTTTTTTGCATGCACTTTCTTTTGTTCCTGCTCCCACCTCTGTGTTGGACGTTAAGTTGCTCTCAAGGTTAGCAATTTATTTTAGATTCATTTTAAGAATTTGACCTTTCATATATGAGAGGTGTGAAAGCTAAATGAAAAAAAGATTCACCTAAAATTAAATTGAGTTTCTTACCAGAAGTGAATTTATGCAAAAAAATTTGGAGGTTAAATAAATTTACTCAGAATATTGGTATCTTCTAACTCTAAAATGATTATCTAATACTCAAACTGAATCTCAGCCTGACGGAAACCAAAGTCTGTGTTGGTGCTTTTTTACATTTTGCTATAATGCAGAATTTTCTACATTCACCACTGATATTGTCACTTCTTCACTAAAGCTGCAGCTATAGCATAATGCAATCAGCCATAAAGGTGCCATTTTAGTTGCGGTCAACCTTTTTATTCTACAAGCCTTCAACTTATTACTAACCCCTCCCGTCTGCACTGTCAGAACTACACCTGTAAACACAAAAGTCGAACAACTTGATTCCTTTTTTGCATGTAAATATTATTAAAATAGGTTGTAATTTAATGTCACAATAAATCTGGTGAAGTAAGTCCTCTGCCTGCTGTGCACATTGATGGACACGCTCCACTTTTTGTATTTTTCTGTCTTTATTCCACTTTTTGCAGGCTGATTCAGAATGCGTCATCATGCTGGCCTCATTGTAAAAAGTGTCTGCGGGAAACGCTTTAATCAGAAATGCATTGTTTGTACAAAGGTATTGACATTGCATTGTGGTGTTGAACTAATTCAGCTTTACTGCACTGTTTTAGGTTTTTTATGTTTTGATATATATCTTTTTAAACATTTTCTTCATCACACAACAATGTCAGACTGATTGTTGTCCAACAGGGAAAACCATCCCTGTGAAACACATGAAGCAGCATTGTGTAACGAACCCAAATGCGTTACTACCTCTGACCTTTGACCTCAAGATCATCACAAATAATAACCATCTTTTTTCCCAATACCTTGGAATAAAATGACTCTGTTATTATGGTTTAACCTGAATCAACATTCCTCCAGGGTCACGGTCGTATCGGAAGATTTCCACCGGACTCTATTTATTAATAATAATAATAAAGACTCTTGGTGTCTCTTCCTAAAATGACACTTTAATCTGTTACAGAAATGTCTTAAATGATTAATGCATTTTCTTCCGGCATTAATGAATGTTGATCTGCATCAGTATTATTTCACATACATACTGCTAAAAGGTTATGACAACCACATCACTCATTACTACAACCAATAAGAGTTAGCAGTCTGAGTCACGTGACATTAATAAATCTCATTGGGCCACGTCCCCTTTTAGATTCCCTTAACTTCCGACCCCGGAAGCTACAGTTCAGTTCAGTTCTGTTCAACGAGAGAACTAGAGAAGAGGAGAGCTGTTCTGGTCTGACGCTGACCAGACCTCCTCTCAGCTGTCAACCTCTACACAGCTGACGCTAGTTGCCGGCTCATTCCTGAGACGGTAGCCCAGCCCGTCTGAGCCGATGAAACCAGCTTCCCTCTGAGGTCAGACACCTTCAGTCTGACGCTCCGTGATGGGAATGCCAGGCCTAGACGCTCCCTGCTAGAGATGAGTCATCTAACTTCGTATCCACGGACGACACCTGTGGCCTCCGGCGGTCCTCGACCCCCGTTGCCGTCTGATCCGGACAAAGGGGGGACCCCACCTCCACCGTCTCATCCGACCTCCAAGCGGTGACGATCTAAGGAACGCAGTTAAGTGACCACGACTCTGGTAAAGCTTAAAGGCCTCTTGATAAAAGCTAACAACATTAGCTTACTCAGACTAGTTACTAATTCCATCCATAACTAGTTCCCCTCCATCAGAATCCTTAATCTAAATTAAGTAAATCCCTAGTCTCCTAAAACCTCATGAGACTCAGATTGCTAAAACTTATTTAAGATTCAATTCAAAACACCTTACCATCGTGAATGACTTAATGCTGCTTAAACCTGCTAACTACCTCTTTCTTATCTGTGATATTTGTCGTATGTTTCTTAATAAAATAATGAAGTCTATTTCCATGACTCAGATTTCTATNACAAAATGTCCTCTAAAACTTTAGATTTCAGATCTAATATGACTGATTTCACTATTTCCAAAACTCAATTTTTGGTTATCAAAATCTCAATCCTTAGTTTACTAAGTTATTTCCAAAACTTTAAATAGTTTAAACTTAGTTTAAAATATGACGTAATGTCTTTCCAAATTCCCTTTAAAAGTGTCACTCCTAGAGTAACCTCATGGGAGTGAAGTCAATCTCTTCAGAGTTTTATACAAATAATAGAGCTCTTAAATCATTTAAATAGGTGAAATCCTTAATTAAATGTAATGGCATGACACATAGCCTTATTTTAAAATTAGATTAATTTAATTTTTCTAGTTTATTTTAACCAAATCTGCCTACATTCAACACTTTTTGAATGCCTTTTACCAGGTTGTGGTTGTTTTGCTGTGCTGTGCCTTTCTTCTGCTCTACTGTCCAGCGACCGGACGTCCAAGGTCCCAACTGGTCTCGTCTGCGACTCATCTGCCGACGCTGCTCTGGGTTGGAGATCTTCATCAACGACGCCTCCGTTGCTGCCTACTCCTTCACAATCTGCCCCACTCTTCAGTCTCCTGGCATCGTTTGGATCGGTGCCCTACTCCTGATTCTGTTTCGTGGTGGGATGCTTCCTAATTCCTGAAGGTCAATGACACAGGTGCCCCTGTGTCTGGTAATCTCTAAACTCAAGCTCTGATTCATTGTTGATTGACTCTGTCCGTGGAAAGGTACCAGAAACCTTTCTTCCCTTTTGGTTCATGATGATCAATGATGTCCTCCGTCATCGGATTGGAATTTCAAGGAACGACCTTCTGCTAGGAGTCATTCCTTAAAATTAAGGGGGGTTGTGTAACGAACCCAAATGCGTTACTACCTCTGACCTTTGACCTCAAGATCATCACAAATAATAACCATCTTTTTTCCCAGTACCTTGGAATAAAATGACTCTGTTATTATGGTTTAACCTGAATCAACATTCCTCCAGGGTCACGGTCGTATCGGAAGATTTCCACCGGACTCTATTTATTAATAATAATAATAAAGACTCTTGGTGTCTCTTCTAAAATGACACTTTAATCTGTTACAGAAATGTCTTAAATGATTAATGCATTTTCTTCCAGCATTAATGAATGTTGATCTGCATCAGTATTATTTCACATACATACTGCTAAAAGGTTATGACAACCACATCACTCATTACTACAACCAATAAGAGTTAGCAGTCTGAGTCACGTGACATTAATAAATCTCATTGGGCCACGTCCCCTTTTAGATTCCCTTAACTTCCGACCCCGGAAGCTACAGTTCAGTTCAGTTCTGTTCAACGAGAGAACTAGAGAAGAGGAGAGCTGTTCTGGTCTGACGCTGACCAGACCTCCTCTCAGCTGTCAACTTCTACACAGCTGACGCTAGTTGCCGGCTCATTCCTGAGACGGTAGCCCAGCCCGTCTGAGCCGATGAAACCAGCTTCCCTCTGAGGTCAGACACCTTCAGTCTGACGCTCCGTGATGGGAATGCCAGGCCTAGACGCTCCCTGCTAGAGATGAGTCATCTAACTTCGTATCCACGGACGACACCTGTGGCCGCCGGCGGTCCTCGACCCCCGGTGCCGTCTGATCCGGACAAAGGGGGGACCCCACCTCCACCGTCTCATCCGACCTCCAAGCGGTGACGATCTAAGGAACGCAGTTAAGTAACCACGACTCTGGTAAAGCTTAAAGGCCTCTTGATAAAAGCTAACAACATTAGCTCACTCAAACTAGTTACTAATTCCATCC
>SSNR01000019.1:758749-803821 GCA_006937965.1 Callopanchax toddi | reverse complement strand
GAACTTCAATGTGATCCAAATTGATATAAAGAAAGGTTAATATCCACAGGTTTACTTTTAAAATGTGTTTACAAGATAAAGTTTGATTTTTCCCTGTTTGATTTACTTAGGTAAAAGTTCTTTGGTTAATTTTCCTTGAAGACTTTTCACATTGTTTATCAATATGATACCAAATTATCTCTTTAGTCAAGAAACTAGAAATGTTATTCGTCTGTACTCTTAAGCTAAGAGTAACTGATTTCTCTGATTAATCTGATGTGGGAGTTAATGTGTTTCTATGCTTAGAATAAACATGATGCACGCAGTCTAAAAGGTGATTCTGAATAACTCTTCACGTTTCAGAGAGAAAAGTGGTAAGGTTTATTTTATTGATTAGAAACTTTATTCCTCTCATCAAAATTTAATTCCCTTTAAGCCATTCCTAAGTACTTCCCCTTTATGCTGATGAAGGTGGAGTCAACCACACCATTGGCTGAACCAGACTCCACCTCTGCCCCTTTAAAACCAGAAGGCGCTAACTGCTAGCTCTCTTCGCTCTTCTTTAGCCTCTTAGCTTTTTCTTAGCTCTTCTTCAGCCTCTCTTGCTTGCTCTGGCCTCCGCCTCTTCTTCTGCTCAGATGACCTGATGGCCTAGCCAGGATGCAGAGCTGTGACATGAGGCCTCCCCGGAAGAACAGACTCCAGACTTTAAGTCTTAGGAACTTTCGGCGTTAAGCTTCTCTTTTATTTTCACGTTACATTCTTCTTAACCAAGTTTAGACGTTTTAAAGTTTATTTTTCTTTCATCCGTCGTTAGAAACCAAAAGTTAGACGGCGTTAATCTGAAGCTAAACTACTGAACATGAGGACATCCTCATGCCATGAGAGAGAGAGAGCCATGCTTGCCCAAATCCTGGAGATCTGCATCCATCAGCTTCTGATACCCTTCCACACTTGAGTCACCCATCGAGCGTTTTCATGCTTTGACTGCCTTCTCTTCAAGCTGGAACAGGAANCTGACGCTAGTTGCCGGCTCATTCCTGAGACGGTAGCCCAGCCCGTCTGAGCCGATGAAACCAGCTTCCCTCTGAGGTCAGACACCTTCAGTCTGACGCTCCGTGATGGGAATGCCAGGCCTAGACGCTCCCTGCTAGAGATGAGTCATCTAACTTCGTATCCACGGACGACACCTGTGGCCGCCGGCGGTCCTCGACCCCCGGTGCCGTCTGATCCGGACAAAGGGGGGACCCCACCTCCACCGTCTCATCCGACCTCCAAGCGGTGACGATCTAAGGAACGCAGTTAAGTAACCACGACTCTGGTAAAGCTTAAAGGCCTCTTGATAAAAGCTAACAACATTAGCTCACTCAAACTAGTTACTAATTCCATCCATAACTAGTGCCCCTTAATCAGAATCCTTAATCTAAATTAAGTAAATCCCTAGTCTCCTAAAACCATGAGACTCAGATTGCTAAAACTTATTTAAGATTCAATTCAAAACACCTTACCATCGTGGATGACTTAATGCTGACTACCTGCTAACTACCTCTTTCTTATCTGTGATATTTGTCATATGTTTCTTAATAAAATAATGAAGTCTATTTCCATGACTCAGATTTCTATGGTCAATACTAAAAGGTCCTACTAACTCCCTGTAATTAAGAACCTAGAGAAATATCCCCGTTAAACCCTAAAAGAGTGATAGTGTCAAGGGTCACCCTTTGAGTAAAACTAACAAAACTCCATTAGTGTTCTTACGGAAGGTGTAGAATAAACCCCAGGTTTTAAAACACTACAATTGTCATGTAGATTTTTCAAAAAGCATCAAATCTCAGTTATTCAAGTTACTTAAATGATTTCAGCCCAGCTACTGTGATAAGCTGTTGGGATTTGTCTTTTTATTTTGATCCTTGGAGTGTCATGCTCCTAAAACCTCTCATTTACTGTAAGGTGTTCAAAAACCACAAACCAACCAGCCTTAAAGCCACTTAATTAGTCTGACTTCTTAAACGTGTACCCTGATGCATCAGGTCACAGACTTGCATACTCGTCACAGAATGTACAGCATGTCCTTTCCCACATTATGCTTTGCTATTCACTGATAGCCTCTAATTTAGAGTGTGTAGGCTGAGAGCTTGCCTTGGAATCCAAACTGAATAACATCAGCGTAACTGCTGCCTCATTCCAAGCAGAAGCACTTGAAAATGCATCCCTCATTTCTGACAGCCGGCATGAATAATTTTAATACATAGTGTGCAAAAATATAAAATGCTCTGCCCTCCATAAAGTATTAATGAAGTGAAATAGTTGTTTACACTTAGTCAGAACTCCCACGTTAAATATCTCAACTTTATTAAAAGCATGTGTTATTCTATTGAAGTATACTCCACGGTTTTCTTTGTGAGGTTAGAAGGATGTAAGCCATGATTAAATTATAAATGTTTCAAAGGTCAAACAATGACATTTGTTTAAAGAAAAATCAGCTTGTTTTATGAAATGGTTTCATTCTAAATAAAGGTTTTCATTCAGTATTACTACTGAAGGTGCTGTGAAAAGTTTTATTCTTTCTACATTGTGCTCGATATCCATACCCTGTTGTGATTGGCTCTTTAAATTTGATATCAGGACAAATTAAGGCAAGATTTGATTTCTTTAAATTAAGCATCATGTAATTAGTGCAGATACTAACTTTGCTGCTGACAATTTGAATTAAATTGGTTGCAAATGTTGCTGATTCTGCACAAGATAGCATTAGACTAGGCATTATTCCGGACTCTAACTTTCAGGGCCCTACATGGTCAAGCTCCTCTTTATGTTACTGAACTGATAAAGCCGTACGCTCCAACCCGAGCTCTCAGGTCCACAGACCAGAATCTCCTAACAGTTCCAAGGACTGTCCAAGGACTTCCAAGGACTTTTAAAAGTCGAGGTGATCTCTCCTTCCAGTCTGTTGCACCTTGACTTTGGAATGACCTTCCTTTAGTTTTACGCTGTATAGACAGTCTGGACTCCTTTAAAAAGCAGTTGAAGACCCAATTATTAAAAACCGCTTTTAAATAACTCTTTTGTGTTCTCTTGTTTAATGATTTTAATTTGTAATGATATTTTGTTTGTTTTATTAATTTTATTTGTTTTTTTATCCTGTTTGATTCTGTTTTCTGTGAAGCACTTTATGATTTTTTTCTGTGAAAGGTGCTATATAAATAAACTTTACTTACTTATTTACTTACTTAGAAGAAAATGCTAAAGGTGCTAAAGTAGTATCAAGACTGGCAGATAAAAGTATCAAATTAAATAATTTGAGAAAAAATTTGTGTAAAATGAGGATTTAGACATTGTTTTTTCCAGACTGAACCATGAAGTTACTTTCTGTGAAGCTGAAGGAACATTGACTTTTAGTTTGGAGCTTAATGATTCATTCATGTAAACAGAATTATTTTCTGATACATTTTTATGGCACCTGGTCTGAACGAGAAAAGAGTAAGGACTTGGTCTTTATTGCTTCTATCAGTATACCATCCCTGATATTTTAAACTAATTTCATGTTCTATATTTTTGTATCTCAATCTAACTGCCGGCACAACCAATCTCATCACTTTGTGCACAGTAGTTATCCAGTCAGTTCATGCTTCTGATTACTGTCAGATTGTGGTTTGTTCTGCTTGGTCCCTGAAAGCGTAAAAATGATGATACAAGCTTCTCAAGTTCTGTGGATGTAAACACTTCACTGGTTGACATGAGCCGAGTCCTGTGGGAGGCAAGTTGAACTTAGACAGGCTGTGTTTTCAGCCAGTTGCCCTGCTTTATAGTATTTCATCCAGACAAGCACTCTGATCTTTGAGTTGACTCTAGTGTTTCTCAACATCTCCTAGAAAACGAGACCACTTTCTAATTGCTGTCTAGATCGTAATCGGTGCGCACATCTTGACAGCTTGCTGCTTCAGATAAACGTGTAGAACTAACTATGTGTACAGTCAAGGTTAATTGACCAGAATTTGCGCTAATTTATCAGGAATACACGAGTGAAGTCTAATACGGGAGTTTGCAAAACGGCTTTGAAATAGAGCTCAGAAACCATTAGGATGTGGTTGTCTTGCACACAGCTTGCATGAAGGAGATAATGGAGGTACTTATTTATTTATTCATTCAAAACCTTGACCTTTATCCGAACTGGCACATTACCATGTGCTGATAGCAACCATTCCAAACACGACCTTATTTTGGTAAATATTTGCCTTGAAAGCTGAAATTGTTTCTAAAAGCCTCGTGTTTTACTTCTGGGATTACTGTGCAGTGATTGTTTCCCAAAAAAAAAAAAAAAAAAAAAGGGAAATCACACCAAGGAATGATTAATAGTTTTATGAGGGCTGGATTGTTGAGTTCAGCTTCTGTTTGCAAGCACAGCCTGATTGCCCTTCCAGGTGTCATAAAGGCTGAATGGACCAGTGGCTTTGTGCAATGACATGGTGGCTATTTCATGGCACTCCCCGATGGTCAATGACTCTGCTTCATCATTGTTCCACGCCATTGTGCAGCTTTTTATGAGCACAGCTGCCACCTGTCCTCCATACAGTGTTATCCAGCATGGGAATGGCATCTTTAGACCACAAAAAAAGGGAAGTGACAAGCATTTGACAAGCTATTTGCAACACCATTCTCACTACTCACAACAGGTGGACTTTTGGAAGTACTCAGCCTATGCATGGCATTTGCAGTGCAGAGGAACTAGGAACTATTTTCAGATGAAATCCGTTATTACAGATTATAACTCTGAAAAGAGTTTGTTTTTGAGTGTTGGCCCTCCAGCTTCTCTAATGGCATGCTTCTAATTTCATGCAGAACAAGCTGGAGTCCTCAACAAGGTTTCTGTGTACAGAGTGCTGAGTCAAATCAGACATTTACAGAAAAGGGCAAGACATTTGTGGTAATCACTAATTGACATCACATTAGTTTTATGCAGAATATAACATCCAACTCATCAATAAATGCTGATCTTGGTAGATTATCATTTCTAAAATGTCAGTTTGTAGATTTTGTCTTTCAACATTGTTTATTGTCAGATTTAATTTAGAAATTCATCTTCTTTTGCACAAATAGTCATAGATGGCGACAATTTAGTAGATGATTTAGTTGTTAGGATGTGTTCTTGTTTTGTCATGTCTTTTTGTATCTTGTCTGTACATGGGACTGTGAGAAACGTAATCTCAACTTCTTTGTATGTCTAGCATGTGTGAAGAAATTGACAATAAACTATCTCTTATCTAACTTAGTTCAGCAGCATAGATTTTAGGTTTAATTTAATACAGAATGAGACATTACTGACATTAGTTCACAAATGGAATCACTTTAAGGTGGCACTAAGATACAGAAATAAGGATTTTGACAATTGTGAGCATGCAAAAGTGTAAGACTCATGTACAAGTAGAAAGTATGCCTTCCTGCAGTGCAGAAAAGCCTAAAATAACTCTAATGGTTCTGATACCATCAGAATGGCATTAATACAGCCCAAATGCATTTTCACCCTCTAACTCTTTGCTGATGTCAGCAGGTGATTATATTGCACTCAATACGCTGCTTGAATCAATTCAGCAGTCAAATAAAACAACCTTATCTGCTGCTTTGATTTTTGTAAGTAGAAATTTCATGCAACCTTTTTATTTTCTAGTTCCCTTTGCAAGCTCACCTCTTAAATACATCTCTCATTTGAATTTTTTCCTCTTTCTCTTCCCATCACTTGACCAATTCGATTAGATTTTTTTAGATTCTGTCCAACAATTACAACCCAAAAATATTCTGAACCCAACAAAGAAATATTCTAGTTCATATTACAGATGCATCTAAAAATAAAATTCTATATTTTCCAGCAGGACTTGGCACCAGCCCACAATGCCAAAGGTACCAAAAGCTGCTTCAATGACCACATGGTGTTACTGATCTCTGATTGGCCAGCAGACTGTCATATCCCGAACCCTTGGAGAATCGATAGTTTTTTGTCAAGATGAGACACCAGACCCAACAATGCAAATGACCTGGACTCTGCTATCAAAGCAACCTGAGCATCCATTACACCTCAGCAGTGCCACATCTCCATGAAATGATGCATCGATGCAGTAATTCATGCAATGACCCAAACATTGGGTGCAAATAAATGAACAGACTTTTCACAAGCCTGACATATCTGTTTATTCTTTTTTTATCTTATATAATTTCCAGAGACACTTAATTTGAGGTTTTATGTCATGAAATAAAGGCTTAAATTGTTCACTTTATTTGTAATGAATCTATATTATATTTGAGTTTTACTTTCTGAAATGAGTGACAAAAAATATAGAATTTTTTGATGATTATTTGAATTTTGTGAGACCTAATGACAAATAATAGAGATAATTTTAGTCTGGGCAGATTGGTTATCATTTAAAACAGGGCAATATTGTGTGCTCTCGTATATTCTAAAAATATCTTTTCAAGTTACTCCTGATTAGTTTTTTCACTGTGAGACATGTTCTTCCTAATAAAAGCTTGTATTACCCTGTAGTCTGTAGGTATTCTCATGTAGATGGTGTGCATCAGAGGTATCATGTAAATCAACCAACATCCATGGTTCTCATCAAAACATTTCTTGAAGCATCCCATGCTTACCTTCTACATTTAGTGCATCATGCTGTCATTTTTTCCCAGGTAATTGACACACATCCATCTTGTACTCAAGATGAATGGAAGGATGAAAGGATACTTTATTGATTCAGCAAAGGAGATGTTGTTACAGCAATTTGAGGATTACAAATAACGAATAAAAAAAGCAAAAGAAAACGTGTTTTATCAGATCAAGCTCTCTTCTTTGTGTTTTACCATCGAATTTCATCAACAAAGATATGTTCATTTTGTAGGGGCTTTATTTTTTTCTTATTGTTGGTAAATAATGTTTTATTCTTTATTTCTTCAGATAGTTTCAGCGCTGTGAAGGATGTGGTTTTATGTTGCTTATTGTGCCTGTTTATTTTGTATGTATATTTTTAATGGCACATTTTTTCATCTTTAGAAACATAAAGGTGTACCATTAAAAACAAATTATAGAAACCATAATGCATTTTTTTCCAAAGAAGACACACTCGCATTCAGTTGGAGGCAGGATTACATTTCATCTGCCACAGTGAAGCTGCTCTCCGCAGACCTCAGTGGGACCGTTGGCTTGTTTAGAAGACTGGTCCAGTGAAATGACCCAAATTAGGCTGTTAGAAGAATAGCTTTCATGTGCCAAAGTGCCCCTAGTGGGTATGCATGAACAAATGTGCACGCACCACTTTCAATCTGAGCAAGGGAAAGTTTTCCAATATTTCATCTGGTCTGTTCGATGTGCTCAAGGCTCAGACAGGACTTTGTTTCATAGAAATGTGTGGAGGCAAGTCCATCCATCCATTTTCTGTAGCCGCTTATTCCTCCACAGAGGGTCGCGGGGCAGCTGGTGCCTATCTCCAGCGGTCAAGGGGCGAGAGGCGGGGGACACCCTGGACAGGTCGCCAGTCCATCGCAGGGCCACACAAAGACGAACGAGACAAACAACCACACACCCACTCACACCTAAGGACAATTTGTGGAGGCAAGTATTTTATTAAAATATGCATGGCTTTGATTCAGATTAGAAAACATCAACCCACTTATGGATTCAATTATGAAAATGTTGGTGTTTTTTTATTTGTTCATAACATATTGCAAAGGGTTTTTTTCTCAAACTGTTCTTTAGTCAGAATAAAAATTATAAACTTTTTGCTCTTTTTTTTCTTGCCATTTAGAGAAACTGTGCACATATTATGTTTTTCTTTTGAAGTGTTCATGCTAAAGCTATTGGCTGACCACACTTGGCCCTTTTATTACTGTAAAGCAACACAATAATTTCAAATCTCTTAAAGCAAACTAAACTTTTTATCAGATAATTTACATAGAAGTCTACGGTTGTTTACTCGTAGACTTTGGTATTTATAACGTATCCTTTGAGATAATTTTTAATTGACTTTCTGCATTCTGTCATTAATGAATGTAAAAATGAGTCCTTAGTTTCCACTTCAGACCAAGAGGTGCTGTAATTGCATCAGTTTAATGAATTGTTTTAATTCAGAGCATGATGATTGTGTCTGTTACATTTTCAAGATGACATTACAAATCTGTAATTTGAAGTAACTTGGAGAAGTGTTCTGTAACGCTTACATGGTTTAGCAGAGTAATAAGCTTCAAACGCTGACAGTGCATCAGCAGCGAAGCACCCTGGCCCTCAGAGAGTCATCAAGCAGAAAATGATAATTAATTAATCATGGAGTGTGAGGCAAACTCTGTTCAATTAGCCCATTGGTGATTCCTTCCCCTCGGCCTACACTCCAGCCAAAGAGATCATGCCTCTCTAATAAGGCTTGTTTCCTCAGCAGTGCTTTGGTCACGTGACTGATGGCTGGTTGGAAAATGGTCATCATCCCCCAAAATGTATGCATACATAGAATAATAAGCTTAGGTTTGCAGAAAAAATATTTTATGATTTACTTGTTACTTGAATAAATAGATCATTTTGTCATCCAACAGAATGGATAGAGGTAGTTTTCTTCATTTTTCTTTCAAAACTGTAATGGAGCATTTTCTTTAATGCAGCCTTTGAAGACCCTTATTTGTCTTCCACCTTCTCTTGAGGCGATCTTTTCAGGTCTTTAACTCTGCCTCGTGGTTTGTTTTAAATGTGGTTCATATGCTGTGAGTCGCTGTCAAGCTTTTGGTTGAAGCTTTGCTCATCTTCACATCTGAAAGCTGGGTTTTTCTGAAGTGCATCTCCATTGTCCTGAAAAGTCATTTTTTGGTAGAATTTCAGGTGATGCATATTCACAAGCCTACTTGTTGCTCCATTACTCTGTATTTTGAGCTAAAAGCAAAAAAAAAAAATCAATGATGGCTGCATCATTGTTGCACTAATTAACTTTAGGCTATAGAAACATAAAGCTTATCAATCTGTGCAAAAAACTTTATTGAATCAAAGCTAAGATCTTTGAGTTAGATAGAAAAGTACAACTTTTAGATATACCGGTAATCAGTCCAAAAAAAAACAACTTTGATTTAATAATAATTAAAGGATTGTGATTGACAATTGAATATTTTATTTTATCGTTCTAATTACCAACAGGCAGTTTATCATGGCAGAATAATAATAATAATAAAAGAAATTGTATTAATATCAGAGCTTTTAAAATGTTCTGATTAGTAAAGGTTTATGTACAGATATGTTAAATTATTTGAGATCAAATCATAAATGTTACAGAATCAGTTTAAAATCATGAGAAGGCATTAAACTCTTTCTCCTCACCCAGATGGATGTCTTCACTGCAGAAACGGCTACAATACAATAGTGAAGAAGAGGGTTATTATTTTGGCGAGGGAATGTACTGATCAGAAGGCATTTGAGTTTTTTCCTTTTTTTGTAACGTGGATTTCACAATTTACGTGGGTGAAGCTTTAAAGTAAAGATTTTTATTTACACTGCTTAGACTGAGAGACTGGTGTTAACAGGCAGATTAAGTCACTAATTAAATCACCAACATGTTTAATGTGATGATGTTTAACATGAAACTCGACTCATTTAAAAGGGAAGATTTTGGGTGGAGCATGCAGTTCCATTCACCAAAAACTCCTGGTATTGATTATTAAAAGAGCAGCTTATGAAACTTCTGCATTAAAAAGTGACATCATACATCTTCGTGTCACATTTGTGACATTAACCAACTTCTTGCAACATCTGAAAAACATGACTTCAATTAGTGCAAAAGATGACATCAGCAGTAGAAACCCTTTCATTTATTTTTTTTTACTTCTGGCTTGATTTTCCCTGAGGACTGCGATCATTTCTAATTAGCTACAGCCCGTCTCTTCCATGCAGGTATGTATATGAGTATTTTATAGGCTCGCGGTCTGGCAAGGACAGAGGAATTAGCCTTATCCACATTCATTAACCTCATTTTCATTCTTCAGAGCAACGGTGCTGTAGAACTATCTGTCACCACAGCACAAAATGATGAATTGGTAATCAGTTGAAAGCTGTCAAGTAAGCCTCAGGAATGCAAAATGTATGCACTTGTTTGCCCTTGCATTAACCGTTTGTAATCAAATCAGTATTTATTGTTGATTCAGTCGGACATGCTTTATGATTCGGCGCCGTCACATGCAGGCAAGGAGACATCAGTAACTGTCCTTATTAGAGACAACATTAAACCCTTATCAGTCCTCCCCCAAAAGCTTATGTGTGTTGGTTGTGATTCATTTTTAATCACCGTCTTCAATAATTTATATTTTCCTTAATGGCAATACAGCTAATCAATTTAGCTGCTGTAGATCTATTATAAAGCTGCTGGTTAGGGAGGAAGTGTTGAAAATGATGCTCTAAAACTTAGAATTTAAGAAAATGACCAAATTTAAACTGCTGCCCCTGGGTTTGATTTTCCAGATTGACCACTGCGTGAACACTTGAATCCCATGGAGATATTGATATAGTGACAGCTGAGCTCCAGGAAACATCCAGACAAGATCCTAATTCTCGGTCGGTGCAGGCCAAGACTTCCCTTTGCTCATCTAAAGGTGCTTTAAAGTTCAGCAGTTGGATCGCAGAGTGCTTGGGAGGCCAGGCGATGGGTAATCTACCAACCTGTTGTTAATAGCTCATGTTTTAAAAGTTAATGAGAATTGGAGTTAAAAGCAGCATTAGCTAAACTCTAGGTGGACTTGAGCTATGTGGATTAACTTTTCATTACCTCCTCATTAGGTGAACCTGGGGATTAGTTAGACCTCTGCATGAAATGTAGCATGAAAATATCCAAATGGGCCTGCATAAAGCCAGTTTGGAGATGAGAAAAGTGGAGGAGTAAGTAAGTGATTGAGCTTTTAGCCTCTCCCTCTCCTCATCGCCGAGATCCCACTACAGTTAGGCTGACACGCTTTGCTCCCTATTAGCCAATAAGAAGGCTTGTAGGAGCAGGGAAGCTACCAATTCCTGAGGAGGTGACTTTCAAAACTAAAATGGGTCATTAAAAGTAGACTAAGAAGGCCATTATAATTCTAACGCTGAGATTGCCATTTATTTGCATTACCAAGTCCCTGATGTAGTAGTTAAATGTCACTTGCCAACTTTAATGAGAGTAAAGTTACGGAGTATCATCAGGGCTGATTAGGTTTTTTTTTTTTTCCTGCAGCAGTTCCACTCAGTGGAGCGTCCCAAAAAAATTCAAGACATTGCACCAGTAGACTAGTGAGCAATAAACCTCTGTGTGTCCACTAAGCTATCTCTGCATTTTCCTTGTCTTAGAATTAGGAAAAATACAGTCATCAAGTTTAAAAGTTGAGTGCTCTATTAAGGGACCTGCCATTTGGATTTGGTTTCATTATAATGCTTTGATTAATGTAAATCACCCAGAATGACCTTTTCTCCTGTAACTTAAGTAGGTATTTCGGTAATGCTGCACCGAAGTATAAAGATAAGTTAACTTAAAGATGGTGGTGGTTTAAGAAATGACAATTAGGCTTAAATTTGTGAAGACATGGTTAACGTGATAAACATAACCCAGGTTGTTTTGATGTTAACTTTAGGAAAAAACTGTACACTTAATCTGTTTGCCCTGTTTAAAAGCTACAATAAGCTTTTGAGTAAAGGGTAATACCAGCATTCAGGATGGCCAGAAATGGCAGTGAGAGGAAACCGGAGATGTCTGAGGACTGAATTTGCATGTGGCAGCATTTAAAATGTTATTACAATGTTGAAGGAAAGGATAGGGCAGTATCTTCTGCACAACATGAGGAGAAAAGTTGATGTGCTATATTGCAAAGCTGGCTAACATTTTAGCCTGCTTGAAACTTGCATTGCATTCTTGACTGGGGGTTATGAGTGTGCATACACTTACTACAATAGAACTGTTAAAATATGATACTATTTGGTTTAGCATGCCTTACTGCTACTTTTATATCCCCACAGCATCTATTTCTCTGAACTGAGGCATGTTTCCTATTAAAAACCCTTCATAATAGGAGCCCCTGGCGAAAGCATGTGAACCTTTTAAAAACAACTCTGGGTTGCTGTCGCAACTAAAACCCAGGAAAAATGTCTTTTTAAAATCCCCTTGTAAAATGTGATGGTCATTTAAATAACATAAATTCTTTCAACTTAATAAAATCACAGGAAACACAGTGAACTTTAAGCTGAGTGCTTCATGTTTTCATCCCGCATCCAATAATCAGCCTGTCAATCTAAAAGGGCTGAACTGGTTGAACTTTTTCTCTGCTGTGATCACAATACACGTCTTTGGTACAATCAAACCTAAAGTAATTAAAAACTAGAAGGTTTCTAAACAAATGTTCTCCCTGTGTTTTATAGACGTTTACTCGGCGGTGAAGGTCTGCTCTGGTCCAGTTTGCTTATGAGAAACTGCGATGTGATCCACTGGGGCTGGAACTCATTCCATTCTCAATTTGAACTCAATCTAATTGCGACAGGCCTAGTTTTATTTTGACTTGTCACAGTTGTGTGTGTCAATGTGCTTATTCCCTTAGTGGATCCCAGTGGATGCATACTCAGAATAAATATACAGAACACAGCACTGATCAGTTGATGTGCCACACGCTGTGGGAAAACAATCTTCTATTATGCAGAAGGCAGAATGGCTGATTGTTCATAAAGCAAGTTACAATAAGAATCTAAATAATTTCTATATTTTTACTCATGCACGTAAAGGAATTATGTTTGAAAATGTGCTTTATGACCTCACATTTGTTGTTCGCACATTAATATTTTGTTTTGTTTTTCTGTTTCTTTGGTTTATTAATTGATGGTACACCATACGGTGGCTGTGTTTGTAATTTTTTCCCTACTGGAAATGTCATGTTAGTGGAAATTATTAATGTTAAAGACTGGAAATAAAAACAACACCATGCTGGGTCTGGAAATGCTTTTCATGTGTAATAGATTAGATCATTTGAGATGGTAACAGGTTACTGGCAGAAGTTTGTGAGCAATAGTACTAATATGCGACAATGCTTGTTGCCAAATTCCTCACATTATTGAATCCATAAAATGTGGGTTAAATCTAGATTTACAATCTGTAACGGGGCATTTTAAGAGAATGTGAGCTATGCTTTTGTTGCACTAAGATGACATACATCATGAGTTTTGTAACTAAATGAGGTCAGAAAGAATGCAGGTCGAAGGTATGCTGCCTTTTTATCAGCGACTAATGATTGTGTTGCAGCATTATTCTCTTTTGAGAAGTACAAATACAGTGGTTGTAAAATAACATAAAACATTTTAAAAATAAAGAAAGCTCTGTTTTATCACTGGACAATTCCTCATGAACCTCCTCTGAATTTCTTTGTCAGTTGGTGTGACCTATAAAAACATGCATAAAAAAATAGAATGCGTGAAAACATCTCTGAGAGGTGTGAATATAATCTGAATTAATGAGGCCACCTCTTATGAGACAAACAGTCTGCAGCCACTGTGGGTGAACTCGTATAATTTGGATAATTAAAGCAACTTACATTGATATTTACCGCACGTTTTTGAGCCGCAGACTAACGATAGCCAACACCGAGGATGGCCTCTCTGATTGTAGTTGGGATCAAATGATCGTCCTCGTTTATAAAGCTCCGAAACTCCAGTGTCGACTGGAAGGAGAGGGATACCAAGTGTCAGTAAGAGCATTTGTACCACCCATCATTCAGTGATGTTCATTTTATCATCCTTGTAGCTTGGCTTCTGTTAATTAGACATTAGGCGCAGTAATGTGTGCTATTATTTCAGCCCCTCTCATACTACCATTCATTTAACTGCACAGTCTTGCGTGAGATTAAAAAAAAACAACAGTTGCTTCCATAATGCAGGCCCCTGACAAGTTCCCATTCGCTCATTGGGATAGCACACATTCACTGTGTCACCATTTTCCTTGATTTCCCAGGCTGGCCAATTAAGGAGCAGAACTAAGTAAGTAAGCTGTTGTCATGTTCCTGTTCTCCTTCCTGTAGCAGAGTGAAACGACTACTCAGAAGCTCATGACACCAAATGACCATATTAAAAAAAAAAAAAAACATGTTTCTGTGAGTTTATGAATCTACCATTAAAATCGTCTTCTATAGTTAAGCCATCAGAATTGAGGACGGCGCAGTACATTTTCATTAAAACAGGACAGATCAGTATAATTTAATTCAATGATAAATTATAAAGAATATTTTTAAAAATTGCATTGAATCAATATGGCAGCGATGAATCCTCGTGGGAAAAAAAATGTCTATGTGGTTTTATAGTTGATACGCCAAACTACCAATTATTGATCCTCATGCACGTAGATGTTTATTACACATTTAAAACCCCAGGGTAATTAAATGGAATTGCTATTCTTATGATGGCTATTATCAGTTTCTTTGCCCTGACAGTCAATCATTCTATTAAAAGCCTTGCAGGAACTCTGCATGCTATAGAGCCGGTGGCAATACACTGCCTCAGGCTAGCAGAACTAATTAGAAAGTTGCCCCGTGGAATTCTTTCACCACCATGTCCAATTCATCCAGCCCATTTCTGCTTTTTATCCCAATACTCATTTTAATTTCAACATGCTGTATGTCTCTGTTTCTCTGAATTCCCCCACCTCTCTCTCCTGGGCCGTCCATCACATTTACATGATACATAGGCTGAGAAATACGTTACCTCCATACAAATCAGCTGGGAGCATCAGGAGTGGAGTTTGTGATTTCATGCCGTTCTCACAATCATTTTGAATATGACAAGTGTGTGTTTTTTTTTTTTAACTACCGCTGTAAAATTTTATTTATTTTATGCATCCGAAATGTTCCTATTGTCGCTCTCTCAGCAATTTCTTTGGTTGCATTTTACTTTTTTTTTTTACTAATTTGTAAATGTTCTTTTTAATATTGTTTTAATTTATTTTTTCAAGTAAGTGTTCTGCTCATTTGTGGGATACAGGAGAACTTCATCTCGTTTAAAAAAGTACAAATAAATGAACAAAGTTAGGTGTTAAGAGTTCCCATTAGCATAAACAGACCTTACTACCAAGATGCACCACCCATTATTCTTTTTTTTCCCCCCTCAAACTGTTTTTTTAACAAACATTTGCAACAAGCTGCAAGAGACTTAGCACATCTATTGGTGAAATAAACAGCTACTGCTGGCTCGCTCCGGAGGCAGATAATCCAGCTAATTGACTAGCTAACATCTGTCTTCAGGATCCCAACGTGACTTAAGAAAAGGAGACTCGCAAAATGTGAATATTTAGAGAAATGGGCTTTTATTCTAGTGTTGGAAATCAAATCAGCTGGTATGAATTTTGTTTTGGACTTTCACTTTTGAGTGCATGTGTTCATCTGTTTAAAACAAAATCTGAACATCTTATTAAAACGACCATCTGGCTCTCGGTGTTCATTGTGCTGATTTGGAAAAGACAATGCCCGTCTACACTTCTATCTTTTTGTCTCTGTGAATTGAAACCAATAATAAATATAAATATATTTTTTATATCTATATTTAATTGATGATAGCTACAGATGCATAAGCTATAATTTGAGCATCATTATTGACAGTAACATTTTGCTTTAAATTAACTGAACACTTAAGACTTTTCAAGGCTGCGATGCAGTGAAATTGGTGTTTTAATCCAAAATATCCAATCAAATTGTTAGAAGCTCAGAGCAGCTTTTGTCTGGTTACAATGAACATTTTAACATCAGCCCTTTGTCATCAATACGTTCTGCCAATAGGTCTCTAAAGACAACTATTTTAGTCACATATACATTAAGAAGGTCTCTAATCTTTTTTTTTTTTTTTTGCAAAAGCAATGAAATGGTAAGGTTTTTTTTTTAAGTTTCATTTTTTTCATAGAAAATATTTTTCCTATGCAACATCAAATCTGTCTTTTCGAGTCAGTTTGATAAAATGTCTGACAATATTTCTTATTTTTATCATAAACAGGGGTTTTCTAGTTTATTATGTTGGTCTAATTTTTCATTTTTCCAATAAAAGTACATACAGTATTATACTCCAACTAAATGCCACTTGTAAACATGCTTTTTGTTTTTTTATCCTACATCTTTTCTGAAGGAGATAACTAAACTGCTCTCCACCTGCACACGTGCACTTGATCACTTTTTGATCCACCTCCACTCGAAGGCCCGACTTCTCCTCAGCTGTATGGGGTAATTACCGTATTCTCAATTAAAATTTAAAACAATAAACTGAACAGCAGCTGTAATCACATTGAAAGGGTTTATGCAAATAGGCTGTCTTTTTTCCCTAACTACCACCATGCCTCAGAATTTGTACCATTATACTGTGTCTTTGTAGTTCACACTCCAGTTCTTCTATTTATTGACGGCGATACTTAAACACGACTTGTTTCCTGTTGCCTTCACAGACATAAGAATGAACTGACAGATGTTAAAGCAGACAGACGTAGAACAAATCAGAACAAAACTAGAAGACAATCGGAAATAAAAAACCCTCCTATATTTAGACTGTGTAACATGAGTTGTTCCTGTCAGTGTCAAGACTAAGGCTTCCTCTGGGGTTTGAGAATGGTTCTATACACTGCCAAAGATGGATAATTGGCTATTTTGAGTAATTTTATGAACAAAGCTCAGCTGCTGCAGCTCAACCTCAAGTAAACAACATACCTTGGGAATAGCCTCCGTTCAGGCAGCTTGTGTTTGTAGATTCCTGTCTGGATGCATGTTTTTGTCTGCCAGATGTAAAGAATAGGCCTAACCCTGTTAGCCCAGATGGAGCTATTTTGATTTCCTCTGATCTTCACATCTATCAGCGAAAATACAGGTTTGCGTTGCAACAATTAGGCGCATTTACCTACATAAATGGGCAATTTTCTGATTGATTTTCGAAAGAACATCTTCAAATGAGGAGAAACTGAGCTGTAGACGTGTTTGCAAAATAATCTTTTGATTGTGTAAATAGTGCAGCATCTTCAAAGCTGATGATATCAAGGTTTAACCTAAAATTATACTGATATATAGCTGCATTTGTACCAATTGAAATAAAATTATAATAAAACTGACATTTTAACAAGACTTTTAGAAGTATGAATTTAGAAAATTAAATTAAATATTAAATCGGAACTCTGTAGTTTAAACAACTATCCTCAAAATAATTTATTTTTTATTTTCTGTACTTTTTTGCCATTTTCCCTTGTTTTTTTAAGGACCATCTCAATTGATAATCAGAATGACATCAGTGTTTTTCATTATATTTTCCTGGCAGATGCAACAGGCCAGGGACATAAATGTAAATAAAACCTTGTTTGTGTCTCAGAGAAGCCATTGGTTCTGACAAGTGAATCGTTTTGATCGCTCATAACAAGAACAGGTTTGGTGTGAAGCGACTGTGGATCAGGAGGTCTAGTCTAGGTCTTCACCATCAGGTGTTAAACTCTCCTTCCTATTGGTCAAGGTGTGGCTGATCATGGTTTATACCATAAAGTGCTGTTAGTAGTCAACAAGGTTTGGAAACATGTAGTAAATATAGTTAATGGACTGGCTCGATCCCATCTTTACTAAAGGTAATTATTATGTCAATAATGAGTAATTAATGAATAATTAAGGAGATTGAATTGATTAAAGTGCCACAGACAACACAGATTTAGAAGAACGGGCCACAAGGATGCAGTAATTATCCTCACATACAAGCAGATTCCCCCTGGTGTCCCCACGCTGTAACACACTGCACGAGAAACAGAAACCACATGAACATCTGTTCTCACAGCTGCTTTAATCATCTAGATCTTCGTATGATATAATCCACACAGGATCAGGGTTTGAAGGGTTGTTTTGTTCTCTGATGCCTGCTTTGCCAAAGTTTTCTTCCTGTGAAGCGAAGCAATAACAGCATTAGCTGTGACTGTAGTCTTAACGGTGATCTCTTTATTCTGTTAAATCGTGGGAGGTTGTAAATATGTAAATCAAGTGATAATTAAACAGCACAGCCATCAATAGACACCATTAGGAATGACAAACATTAGAATTGATGAGATTCATTTTGTTTTTTCTTTTTGTTTGAGCTCAGTCACAACTCCATGTTTTATCAGAGCTCTTGATTCTTTGTGAATATTTTTCTTGTTACTCTATTTTGAAATCCTTTGTAAATTTAACACTACATGAAAGTGACATTTAATATCAGTAAGTTCATCTCCACGTGCTAATAGTATCAACCATTAAAAAGTGTTACGTGGGAATAAATGAGAATTCTGTTTTGACATGAGGCATCACTTATTTCTAAGATAAAAAGGACAAATGTTCAACTTTTTAAATGTATCTTTCCTAATTACAGCAGATTGTGGATTTATTATAGATTTATGTCAGTTTTGGTTTTATAGCCAGGGTTTTGGCAGATTACGCTTGTCGTACTCTAGTAGTGGTATTGAATTGAAAATGTAAATTATTGTTTCGTTTGACTCAACTTGTGTTTAACAGACTTGAACAGATACAGTTTCAGCCATTTACAGTGCTGTCTGCAACCTTTACTTTGGTCATTGAACAACCCTTCATCTTCCACTATGCTTATCAGTGTTACGATGCCTGTAATTTGATAAAAGGAGGGGCGCCCCCCCAACTGCCATGCTGTCTTCTGCCTCTTGTTGTTCAGCACCTTGGACAGCGACAGTGCAGGCTTACTCCAGCACTGGTTCACGCCCCTCCTGCGCAGCACCATGGATAGCGACGCGCCAAGGAGCCAGTCAGCATGTCAGTCGCTGACCTGTTCATCCATGGGGTGTTCTCGAGTTTAGTTTGGCGATGAGCTTTGCCATGGCTCGCAGAATTGCTAACGTCTTTGCTGCTAGCGTAGCTGTGTTTGCACTCATACCTGGGTGCTTTGTGTTGATGTGGTTAAACTTGAGCTGCTTTGTTGGTGAGCAAACTCCTTACAAAGAAGGCATATCACTACTTTTATTCATGGTGCTGTCGGGGCATTTTTGAAGGGCAGAATTCCAATTTATGGGACTGTCTTATTGGACTGACTCATAAGCTCCTTCATTTGCACGTCTTGTCTCTGCAACTCACCGCTCCTCACCTCATCTTGCCCCTCCCTCTACAACAGAAGCCTGCATGCAGAAACTGTAAAAGTTTAAAGGTGTGGTTTACTGAAAACACGTATTTTCAAGTTTTTTCTGATGAATATTGGTCACTCTGAGCTTCATGGAGACTAAACATGAAAACCGTCTTCTACATGGCGTGAGCAAAAATATGTCATCAACTAGACTCATCGTTATTATCGCGATAAGACAAATTTTTTATGTGAGAATTTTCAACGGTATATTATAAGATATCCCACATAGTGCAAATCATTAATAATAATGAGGAATCCTCCTGTTTCAAGCAGACCTCTGAATCAGCAAACTTTTAGAAGCATCATAGCTTTTTTCTTTATAAAAATGACTCATAAGGCATTCATTTACACTAGAGAACACTGCAAAAGTAACGAGTATACTACACCTTTAAAATTTTGATTATCACGATTAAGATGCATAACACATTGAATATGGCTGTAATTAATTACCTGCAAATAACACAAAATTTACACCCTTAAAACAATAAGAACAGATGTTGTTTTTTGCAGGTTATTTCAGAGAATAGTTTTTTCACATTTAAACCTAATTTCAGTAGTTTTTTCACCTACTGAAAAAGCTTTAAATTAGTTTTTTGTTTTTTTTTTAAACTGTAAACAAAAAAAAGGGTTTTGATTTAAATACATTCTATTTGCCTTCAACGGTGTTCATGTATAACATTGTTTTAATTGATTACAGTTAAAAATATTGGTGGAAATTTTTATAATCAGAATGTCTTAAATATTTATAAACTAATTCAGTTGTCCTTTTCATCTCAGTGTCACTTTAGCAGTGCTGCTAGCAGAACAATCAGGAACAACCTGCTGTCCTCCACCTGAGCTAGCTGTGCCCAGAGCACCTTCAGAGGGAAGCACTGAAACATTTTGATATTCTTCATTTACCTTAAGGAAAACTTCACCTCAGTTTCAAACAGAGTCCTTCTGACCTGGTAAAGTTAGGCCCCCTTTTCCATTGAGAATCATAAATATCTGCCATTTTAAACCTCAGAAAATATATTTAGCTCCTGAAGTCATGGACTGGGGTGAGGTTGAGATCAAAGACCATCTTTCCAGATAATTAAAAGCAATGCACCATTACCCACAGACCTGAGTCAAGTAGATCAATGTGTTAGATCTTTGAGATTATAGAAAGCAACAAATTAATTGAGGCTAAACATATGAGACACTGGGAGAAGTGAGTATATTTAGAATTAATTGAATAAAATAGAAGAAAAGTAAACTATATCTATATAGTGTAAATATCAGATGACAGACGGACTATATTCTCTTGATCTAGGCTACTTCTCCAGGTTTTCTTATTTAATTCTTTAGTTTTGTCATTAAGTTTGGAGGCTTGTTTTGTCCAATAATTTTCAGTTCACTAAATAAATGTCTTTGTTTTCCTTTAGACTGATAATCAATTCTAAAAGACCTCCTAAATTCAAGGGATGAACTAGAATTGTGAAAAACAAGTTGATCAGTTTTAAATGAGATCTTTAGGCACTTTGCTACAAGCAGCTTTTAACAAACATCTGTTGACATTTCTTCAGTTGAATCTATAAAATCGCCAAAGATTACAGTATGATATGTTTGCACCATTGAGATGATTCCCCAAAAGTAATTGCTTTATCCTCATCAGTCAACCGAAGGATCATCCTGTTACAGGTCTGTTGAAATTTTCCTTTTCTAGAAGTCATGACTAGAGACCATCTGCTGAATACATTTTTTAAATCTGAAACGACAACTTTTTTCCAGTCCACTTGTCCAATTCTCTCTTTTTTACCGACTTTCATAACTATATGGCTGGTTACAAGAATTAAACAGAAACTTATTAGAAAAGCAGCCAAAGTCCAAATAAGAAATGTTAAGAGGAAGCCTGAAGAATTGATCAAAATAATTTCAAAAGTTTACAAATCTGACTCCTAGGAAGTGAAAAAAAATTAAAAGTACTTTAAAAGTTTTCATGCAAATAGAGATAGCTCTAATTTACTTATATTTCTTCTTTGTCTTATAAACTCTGTGATTGAGCAGTCGGATCAATAATAGCATTTCAGTTTAGATGTTTTTTCTTTCATTTCCTACTAACAATATTTTTCCTGGTTTGGAGTAATTTATATCAATATGAGCATAACAAGCATCTGATTGAATTCCTTCCTACACAAAAGCTCGTTAAGAGTAATTTAACAGGATATGTTTCCTTCTGTGCACCACTGGCTAATGTGTCAACACACAGAAAGATGACATTGTGCCATCTAACTGAAAAAGAAAATGAGGAGTGATTTAATGATGCTGGCGTTCTCATATCAACTAAATTTAGCATTTTTTAAATTTTATTTCCACTCATTTGCAGCCCTAATAGCTTTTTATCATTGCTCTTTATGTAGTAATTCTGCTTTTCCAGCTTCGTGTTCCACTGCAGACACCGTCCTCTCTATGTGGGGCGGATCGGCCGTATATCACAGCAGACTTTGAAGGAGCGGTAGCCACACAAGTTGTATGAGTGCATGTTTATTAGCCTGCCTAGCATTGATTTAGCAGATGCTTTTATTCAAAGCAACATAAGTGGATTGTAGATGTGTATAGAGTGGCTGAATGAGTTTGCAACAGGCTTTTAGACAGCAGGATTTCAATAACTTTTACGACTGATCATAATCACTGAGTGCTACAGAGCTGAACTCGGGTCAGCGGGGAAAAAAAACTTATGTAAATCCATGTTAATAAGCATGCTCATGCATTCATTAATCAAGCACACGGTATTCAATCTGTGCACAAAATTTAGAAGTGGAAATTAAGGTCTGGACTTTGAAACAACTTCATGAAGCGAGAAAGTTTGTCGGTGTTGCTGCAGAGAAGCTGCTTATCATGCCCATGGCTGATGGTTACAACCAACATAAAACTAGACAAAGGAGCATGACGTGGAAACTGGAGCCATCATCACTTTCATAAAACTCCCTTTGTCAAAACCTCCTGATCACAATAACAAACCTTTTAACTGTTAGATGTTGATCTATAATGCACTCTTTGCAGTAATATTACTACAATGAACTGAAGAATGCCAATTGATTATTCTATTAATGCTTTATTTTTAAAAATCTAAATGAATCTTTCATCTTTGCACAGTTCTGCTGACTTTCAAAATTGACTGTTTTTCCTGGTGTATCATTGATGCTCAACTGCAGATCAGACTGCAGGAAGAACAAAATGATATTGTTCTCCCCATAATACAAATTATCTTAAGTGTGTTCACGAACTTCACTTTGATGGGAATGTTAATTGGGAACACTGTCAAAGTTACTTTCCTATCAGTAAGAAGCCAACAAAAGAACCATTCCCTTTGCTCAGATTAATATTAAAACAATCTTAATCTAATTTGAGGGCTTTTGCAATATTAACATTTCTAATTGAATACAGATATTAGGGGAAATACTCAATGTGGTTTTAATACTGAATAGAGAAAAATGTAAATTAGGAAGAATAAACACTTAGATTAAGATTAATCTACAGAAGAGTGTGTGCTTGTTTCTTTAAAAAATTCAAAGAGGTAGTAAATTTGAGTAAGATTCTGAAGCAGAGAGATGATAAGACACCTGGTGTCACTATGTCACTCCTATGTCTATACAGTCACTATATAATAGTGTAGAAAATTTTCAAGAAGAATTCTTACAAACTGATTACACACATAGTATAACCAGAGTCATAACTGGGTTTTCCATCCGTCTACATTTTTTCATTATTATTATTAAATCATTTGTATTTTTTATTAGTGGTATTCATCAGTTTTCTCAGACATATTTAATCCCTCACACTCTGTTAGAAAACTAAAAAGGAATTCGGTTCATTCTATAACAAATGAATATGTAATAGGGCTAATTATGTTATGCAGGATGAAAACATGCTGCTCCCAGCATTAAGACCAGTTTGCGTTTTTGCTGTACATTATTTTCCTGGGTCTTTTTATGAAGGGTTTTGAGAGAAATTGTGTTTTCAGTTTGGTGCAACCATTACTGCGGGAAGTAGGGGTGCTGCAGCACAATGATGTCATTACCACAAATGGTGGAAAATTGGATTTTAGACTTTTTGGGAAGTCTCAAGAAAACAAAAGGAGATGTAGCAAGGGTGCAGAAATAGCGCTGCATCCTCAGAAATGGCGCTTCATATCCAGCTTGGTGATCTAAGAAGCTGTGTCACACACTGACCTGTGTCCCGGGGAAGGAGGCGTGTCTGGATCGACTGGCGGGCCCCTCGTTTTGTGATGCACGCTGCAGTCGATGCTCCCAGGCACGCACCCTCCCTCCTGTACAGAGATCCGCACCAAGCCACTCACGTCGACAGCACCTGCCCTGCGGATGTGGACCAGGCTGGACTGGCCACTGGGCATACATTTCCCCAGTGGACCTATGGTAACTTTCGGCTGGTCTGGACCGAGATATGAGCAGCTCATTTTAATCTGCACTTCCTGTTTTCTCCCTTTTTTTTCCTAAGCACCCCCTGCTGAGAATATGTTCCGACAGCTATGGGTGCAACTGAAGAAGGTCGGATATGTTAAAGTAGCCTTATTAGTAGTCCTATCAAGTGCACTCATAATGTCTGGTTACAAAAGAATTTTGACGAGCAAGAGTTGAATAAAACTAATAAAAACACCTTTCTTCAAAGACCACAGCTGGACAAACAGCATTTTCCCTCTAAAAGCGATGAAAAAACATGACTAAATGCCTGCTGCTGAGTGCCTGTGTGTCTGCAGCGCTGCTGTGTGAAGCTACATGACAAGTGGATGAGATTAGCACATGAATCTTATTACAAATGAGCTTCTGATTAAAAAGCACATTTTTGTATCAATAATTTTTATTTTTGGAAAATCCTAGCATGAGGTGTGGTAGATGCTGCCAGTAAATGAGAAACAAATGACTGATAAAAGCCAAAGCTATTACTAAAGCAGCTCGGTAGGATAATGTGTTTTCTCTTGCAGTCACATTTTCATCAGCTACAAATGAGCAATAACTATTATATTAGCCCTGAGTAATGTTTGTCAGGCTGCTGTAATATTTAACGGGAACCGTGAGTTTTGCAGAGTGGGAGCGCACGCAGGTGGAAATGGGTTCAGCCAAACACACTGAGAGAATTTCAGAACAAAGCATACGAAAGTGCCCAATCCATCGGCACACAAATTAGACATCTTATTAGTAACAGGTACTTATGAAGCAGCATATTATTCACAAACACTCAGCACTAAACACTTTGAGCCTGCTCACTCCGAACCTGTTCAGATGCAGCAGAAAGCACGGGGACTCTTGTTCCTGTTTTGTGGAGAAAAGGTTAGACTTGTTACTAATTGTGATCCTAATTCATTATGAGGGAGAATTAGAGCTTGGCCCCTGCTGCTGCCCAAATTCCAATCAGACTGTAAATGAGGCAGAAAGAATTAGCTGAACTTTAAAGGAAAGACTCTTTATTTGTGAAATTTAAAACCTTCTAACCAGGAAGTGACGGCTTCTTTGTTAGACACAGAATCCAGCTGTAGGTCGAGCAACAGGCTTTTAGGGTCACACCAACATTCATGTGTCTGATCCTACTGCACAAACATAAGCAAAATCAAAGTGTGTAACGTTTGATCAGACATTTAAAATCTGCTAAAGCTGAATTACCATTCCTGCACTGGATCTGTATGTTAACCAGTCACCAGTGTGTTATAAATATTTAGCACTCTGTTACAAAAATGACAGTTCTATTTATTTCTGATGCAGGGATTTAAAAATATCTAAATGTATGAAATGTAGATAACTACTATGAAAGCTGCAAGTCTCCTCTTCTTCCTGTTTTGAAGTCCATCTATTAAGTTTGTTTTTTCTATAAAAAATGTAATTTATGTTGATCAAGCTTTAATTTTTAAATGCCTATTAGATTTTTTTAAAATTTGCCTTTCTTGTGGTGCAAAAAGGCTAAAAACGTCCCAATCTCCAGTCAAATGATGTAAGAGGGAGATAGGCAAAGTTTATAGCATACAACAAGATATGTTATTTATAGAAACTTTTGTCCAGACATCTGGTATTTGGTTTCCTTTGGGCATGGATGAAGTTTTTGCAAGTCAGACGACAGGATGTCAACCACAGAGGGCGGATCTGTGAACTCTGTGGTGTGGTGCGTGATGATTGCAATAAAAGTTGCTGAAAAAAATCAACAAAACCTTCATGAGGGCAGCAAGTTTAAAGCCACTGGCAAAACACGGTCCCTCCTCACACATCACTTCTGTTTTTTCAATGAGACGCCTCTTCTTAGCAGGGTGATGAGAAACCCACAAAGTGTCACCAAAATGTAAATCGTTTTCGGATCTGAGATGCTAATTATATATATTCAGCTATTCAAATGTATGGGTTTAAAGGGCGGCATGTAGCTCAGTAGGTAGAGCGACTGTCTGGTAACTGGAGGGTCACTGGTTTGTTGTGTCCTTGGGCAAAACACTTCACCCACCTCGCCTACTGGTGGTGGTCGGAGGGGCCTGCTGGTGCCAGTGCATGGCAACCCCAGGGCAGCTGTGGCTGCAATGTAACTGATCACCACCAGTGTGTGAATGGGTGAATGAGTAATGTGTTGTAAGAAAGCGCTATACAAATACACTTAACATGGACATTAGCCTTTAAATATGTCTGAAAGAACAGCGAATTAGTGAAAAGGAGACTATTGGAATTGTGACATCTATCATACATGATGTGCCTCGTCTTTTTTTTTAATCCATTTGACTTCCAGTCAGGATACAATACAGCCAGTGTTCAGGAGGACTGCAGCCCTGAAAAGAAACTATTATAGCAAACAGATAAAATATCCTAGAAACCACAGCTCCCGTTTTCTTTATTGTCCTGCGTCAAGGGAAGCTTCTTTTCTGGAACTCCTCTCGGCCATATTGTGACAGCTAATTAATAGGATGACGAGTGCTACTTTGTTCTGATGTGATCTTGAAAGATTAAAGATGACAGATGAGATTATGTTTCTAATAATATAATTTTATTTCGCTCATGTTCCACACCTTTTTCTTGTGTGTGAAACTGTGGAAGAAAGAGGTCATCGCCAGTCTTTCCTATCTGATATTTTGTGTTGAACTTTGGGTCAAAGTAGTTTTTTAAAATGTTAACCTATCAGCAAACACATAAGGCCTGTTGCATACAACTTATATACAGTTCTTTCCAGAAATAAAACTTGTCATGTTGACACTTTAAAAATCTTTTAGATAGATGGATAGATGACTTTATTGTCATTGCATCAGCGTCCTGATGCAACAAAACTTAGTTTCAGTACAGCTGTTTTCAAGATTCAGACAAACATATTACAAAACAGAAAATAGTTGTCTGCGGGCGTGTGCATTGAACTATGTACTCCCTTTTGTAGAGAGGAAAACACTTGGAGGGGAGGGTGTGAGGAGGTGATAAAAAACATGTCCATTTCCCTAGGCTCAAGGGAGCTCAGAGACGTAAACAGGAAAAAAAGGCCTCTGACATATAAAGCACAAACTCTTACAGTCACAAAAGCATAAGATACAGGATGGTGGGTGGGAAGGTAACGGGAACCCCCATGCCCCCGATCGAGTTCACAGCATTAGCGCGGCCTTCAGACCGAGATTACAGGAGTGGAAGGAGTATAAGGAGACGGAAAACGTTATTGCAGGTTGGCTTCTTCATCGTACATTTCAGAGGGGGAAGTCTGGGTCCCAACTCCAAGGTTGGAGGGAGTCCGATAAGATTATAGGATTTGTTTTGGCTTCAGACAGAGAACCATTTTCCCTCTGACTTAGAGTCCTGCAGCTGGCTCCAAACATCCAATGTAGCCAAATTATAGACATTGCTTCAAGCCAGGACTTCTCTCCAAGCTGGTTTCCAAAATTGCGCACAAGTCCGCTAAAGTCCACAATCTTACGATTAGATCCTGCAGCTCCAAGTTGTTTTTATTTTTTATTTTCAATGTTTTTCTCAGTTTTGTTATTTTGTTTATGTTGTAAAGCGCTTTGTGATTTATATCTGTCAAAGGCGTTATATAAATAAACTTTACTTACTTACTCCAAGTCTGAGTCCCCCAGCCCAACACACTCGGTGAGAATGGGTAGTTTCCCAATAGAACCCGTCTTCTCCAAAAGTTTGCAGCCCCCCATGGATCCACAAGCTCCAATCAGTAGAAACCTGGTGAACACAATCCAAATCATGTAGAAATCTTCATCTTCCACAGAAAAAATGATCAAATGATAGGAGAAATAAAGTTTGCATACATCTGACTTATTGATGCACATGATGATGAATGTTTAATGTGACGAACTACACTTGTGGATCCTTTACTAGCTGAACCAGTTTGAACTTTACAGTAATTGATTTTACACGTCCTTTATAAATCAGCTAAGAGCAGGTTAGGTAAAAGCAGGAGCCAAATGGAAACCACTCGTGAAGGGTGCTCGGAGAAAAGGTCGAGCATAATTTGTTTGCACAAAGACTGGAGTCAGAATGGTTGGGGAAAAAAAAAACTATCACCTATTATCCACAAGTGGATAGTTTGTCAGAAAGATCAGAAAGCACACAGGAACACCAATAAGATATTGGAACTAATATTTTTATTTTATTTCAAATAAATACTATTTTGTTGCCATGTAATCGAGTACAAATTTGTTAAAAATGTTGTGATTCAGATATAAACATGAAGCCTGTTTTATTTAAATGCAAACCATGACAGGGTGGTAATATATTTTGGTGTGAGTTTTTATGTAAGCATTACTTATTCTTAACAGCATATTGATGTTATTTTCCAAACATAAATATGTGTAATTGTGGAAAATGTTATTTCACAATTATGCAGCACCTGGAGCCCTTTCAGCGTTTTGTATATCTTTATTGTTTCTCTCTTGTGCTGCATCATTTTTTCATTACTTAGATAAAAAAGGACAAGCAGGCATTGAGTAAAGCATTGGCTGTAACATAAAGAGCAGATGCAGTTGACTCACTTCCTACTTTTTCTTTGTGCAGTAATGTCACCCTCAACATTTATTACAATTTAAATAGAATTTGACTACAGATTTGGTGATCTCCAAAAGGTTAAAGGTCTCCACTGCTCTGACTGGGTCTACTACTGCTGTAGCTTTAATGTAGCACAGTCCCTGATTAGGGTTCAAGCAGTAAATTAATTTTAAAACGGCATTAATCAGAGGACGTTTACCCCTTTAATCACTAAAGGAAACATTTAAATCTGTAAGATTTGCTTTATGCTAACAACTATCTGGTTGACTTAAAGAGATACTATGCAGTTTTGCTTGTTTTGGCTCCCCCTGGTGTCCGTTTTAAATCACTTCCGTAAAAACGTTAGCACCATTGTTTCTGCTCAGTAACACCTAAATCTAACTGTTGAAATGTCTCCTCAGCCTTCACTGCTTTCTACATGAGCGGTTATTTACTCCTTCAAAGAAATCAGCTGTGTTCAAGCAGGGAGAGATTGAAAAAAAAAAAAAAAAGCAGGAATCATGAGCTAAAACACTAAGGCGCTAGCATAACACCTAGCCTTTTTAGGTTAGCCTAACCCTCGCGATATACTGTACGTGACTTTGTGAGACTTCCAGGCCACCGAACCAGAGACTGGATCTTGCGATCGTGGTATTCCAGATCTAAGCACCAGATGGGGCTAAGTGACTTTTCATTAACCCTGTAAAGTCATATTAGCACATACTGGCTCAAGGAAAAAAATTAAAAATATGAAAAAGTTTCAAAGTATGCCTTTAAGCCAACAAAGATTAAATGAATAGAAAAGCTCTTTATTGTATAAAAAATAGAAGTGTTGATCCAAATTCTGTTGAACATGTATTGGTTTCACATGCACTAAATGTCTAAGTGAGAGAAGAAAAATAGCAATCCCCAAAACAAGAACATTTTCCATCCTTGTTAAGTTTCTCTAAAAAGCCTAACATGTTCTGTAACCTCCCCGAGATTTTGTTTACTTCTTTGTGCTTTGCAGGAGCCTTTAGAATTAATCACTTGTTACGAGCTCAGACATTTGTTTTTACAACAGAAACGAAGCCAAAACTCAAGTGTTGCTTCAAGATATTCTCTAGACACATCATACAACAATGTTTGAAAACATGTGACTGCTCACTTGATTCCTTTTTACACAGAAATCAGCCAAACAGCCACCTAAGACACTGAAGTCATTACAGTATAGTAGGCAATGATTCTGGATACGGGTCTAAGGTAAACTTTGAAAGTCACTTTCAGTCAGGGCTACCTCCAAATGTTATTTGAGGCTTGGCAGCAGAGTTCCCTGACAGGTTGTGCCCCCGCTGCCCTAGTTGCTGCTTGGCCCTCGCTGCTCTGTATGTTGAAAGCAGCGCTCAGTATTGGCATGCCTGCAGAGAAGGCTGTATGTGTGTGTGGGGGGGTACAGGAGAGTGCTGGTGGTGATGTGTGTTGTGGGTGAGCTGGGAAGGGCTTGGCAAACAACCCTTTAAATAACACTTGTGACTTTCTGTGGCTCTGTTTATCCTTGACAAGTGAATTGCATGAACAAGAAGACATATTCTTACTGTTTTAACTCGGTTTTCTTAATAAAGTAGTCCACCTTTATTGAGTTGCTCCTCTGCAGCACATCAGTCATTTGCTTTTGACACCAAAAAGGAGAACATAAGTTAAATATGCTCTTCACAAGATGGAAAAAAAAAAAACACATTTTTGCAAATTTCTTTTGACACTGATTCCTTTCAGAACATTTTTTGGCAATCTATTTTTCTGCACCCACTCACATTTTGAACACAACAGGGGGAGACTGGCACACAGAGCACCCAAAAGCATTTGTTACCAGAACTATTAAACCTTGTTCTAAACCTAAAACAAGAAGTGACACTGGTACACCGTGTTACGTTATCATACATTACATTATTGCCAATTCTTTCTGAATCTCCTCTCCAACTGCGCAGCAATACAAGCCTGAAACTTTGTTTGCATGAACTGAAGAGACGCTGTCATTTCAGGGGGAGGATGCAGACTGAGGAGTGGGGAGGGATGGAGCTTCGCAGTCCTTCTGACACACAGAATTCCCACCTATGTGTTTGTCGTGTGGGCGCCTGTTGACAGGTTAGCATGGAAGAGTACGTTGGCAGCAGGAAGGCAGAGACAAAAACGCACGTTTTCATCAAGATCTCCTCACATTCCCACCATGCCTGAAATGTATTTAAAGAACAGCTGTTGTATTTGCTTGCCTTTTGTTAGCTGGTGCTTCAGTAGACTACACTTTGCTTTGTAACAGTGTAATCAGCGTATACGTTTAATTACAGGATATTTAGAGCTCTGCATAATCTACTTGTTCAAAGAAACATGTAGGGGACGAGAAAACTAGTTTCTGTAATAGGTGTGACTTAAGCCTGGGTCCCACACAAGACGTGAGCACCGCTCTGTGTCGTCCCCCTAGGTCCGCCACATCGTGTCCCAGATGCGCGGGTCTCTGCCGTGGCGCTAAAGATTGTTCTTTTTTTTTTTTTTACCACGGCGCGTGTGTCATGAAATTCCGGAGGACTTCATGATGCAGAAATTACGACAATACGCTGAACCGCTACTAGCACGGCAAATATAAACAACCACCAGTGCATGGACGAGGAGCGTTTCATTGTCCAATATTTATTTAATTGAGATTTTAGAAACAGACTATTCCAATAAATAGCTCACTTAACCATTGTTGAAGAATTAAAAGATAATCCCACAAAACACAACGGTAGTTTTGATCTAACAGATGTGCTTCATACTTCCTGTTCTCAGTCCCCGCAAGATATTGTGACTATCGCGTGATTTTTCAAGCTGCGTTCAACGGCGCTCCGCTCCCAGGGGGACTAGTAAACTCGCCTCAGACGCGGCCCTACCACGGAGCAGCGCTCACCTCTTGTGTGGGACCCAGGCTTTAGACATGACTGACTGTAACTTCACAAAGCAATGTTATCATACAACAACTCTCATTTCAAAAATGTAATAGCATTTCATCTAAACATGGTTTAATAGACCTTTGCATCACATGACATGATTTTTTAAAATTTAAGTTTGCCTTTTTCCTGCCACTGTTTATTGTAAAAATTAATAAAATGGTTTACGTCGTCACACATATTTTTTAAGAACATGGGGAGGCTGAATATTTTGGTTTTCCTAATGAACAAATCATGTAGACCTGCTTCTTTTGTTCTTTCCCTCATTTTCTTTCTTTTTTCTTTATCTTCTTATATTTGCTTATCTGCCATGCTGTCTTTGAGTACTTATATATAATCTCTATATAATCTATATGTTTCTACAGTAGTGTAAAGAATATATGGAATATACAGACGTGGAAAAATGAATAAAATCTGAGTATTTAAAAAATGATTTAGGCTACATCAACTTTTCTTTATTTTAAGGGAGGAGTTGTTCTAAGATGACATTACCCAACTTTATGACTCCACTCTAGCTGTTGCTTTTCTTTCAACGTGAATCCAATACAGAAGTACCATCTTCAGTGATGTGGACACTGAACCGGCCTGTTGTGTTGAAGAGAGCTGAGCCAGAAAGCGAGGCTCTCGATTTACCGGTCGTTCTACGTACCAATCCTCACCTATGGCCATGAGCTTTGAGTAATGACCAGAAGAACTAGATCGTAAATATGAGTGGCCGAAATGAGTTTCCTCCACAGGATGGCCAGGTTCAGCCTTAGAGACATTCAGGAGGGACTAGGAGTAGATCCCCTGCTCCTCCACATTGAGAGCAGCTAGTTGAGGTGGTTCGAAAATCTGGTTAGGATGCCTCCTGGATGACTATCTCTGGAGGCATTTTGGACATGTCCTGCTAGTAGGAGGCCCCCAGGTCAACCTAGGACAAGCTGGAGGACGTACATCTCCAGACCGGCCAAAGAACGCCTGGGTGTCCCAGCCGAGGTGCTGGTGGAAGTGGCCAGGGAGCGGATGGTCTGGGATGCCCTACTTGGGAAGCTGTCCCCATGACCCGAATTCTGATAAGCAATGGAAGGCGAGGTGTATCCAATACAGCTTGATTTGATGGGTTCATGAGAACTTTACATTCTACAGTTAAATACACAGAATGTAAGATTGTTTTTCAGGTTTCTAATTTCATCTACAGTACAATCTTACCTGTGGGTGGGTTTGGCATGATCCATTTAATTTGTGACCGAGGCTCCACTTTCATTTGGTGAAGAATGGTGTGTGTTGACCCTTTCATAGGCGCTCCCACACTTGGAAAATAAAATAAACTGCTACTTGCAACATGGTTTATAAAGCTCCCTTTTTCTGATGAAGACCCTCATTTCAAGTCCATGGCTTTAACATGGCAATCAGGGGAAAATGCTAACTCTACTACTCATATGGCATGCATCCATTTACATCTTAGTTCAGTGTCTGTAATAAATGAATGCACATTGATGTGGATGTCTTTGTGTAGAGGAGAAACTCTGAGGTTTTATACCTCAAATATCCTGTAGCTGCTGCATCCTGATGTTTTATCCTGCATATCAGTTACTGGTTTAAAAAAAGGTGACAATGTTTTTAATAAGGGTCAGTTTTTTTTTTCACCAATATGTCTTCATATATTTATCAAATTTTGGCAAAGATCATACTTTGCTAGTAATTTGTTACCTTTACCACCTAACCTCATTTACGAGCTGGATGGTCTGTATACATTAACACAGATTCAACCCAGAAAACTAATTGGGAAGCGTAAAAGCATTGTCAATCTAAATATGTATTATGAAAGAATATACTGACAGACAACTAGCTGTGGTTAACTCATTCATGCATATTTAAAAGCAGCTAACGCTTCCTGCTAACACACTCAGTGCACACACACACACACACACATACACACACACACACAGTGTGAGCACCTGCTGGGAGTGTCTGTGGGTCTGGATGTGACCCTGTCAGGAGTCTGAGGAGATTAATTTTCCACGTCTGTTTTCCAAGATAAAATTTGAGATGGAATTAGAAACATAAGACGTTGGGAACAAATCTGAAATTGATATACATTCCAAAGGGATTAAATAAATCAGCACATTTCTCCATTCCTTTATTTGTCCTTTGTTTCAAGCTGATATCTCTTAAGGAAAATTGACTTAGTCCTTCTAGAATGTAAGAAGCAACTGCAAGAATATCCAGTGGAAGACACGTCAGATGGAAAATGAATCTAGGGACTTTATGCTATGGTAATCAGGCCAAAAAAAAGAGCCCTCAGAGTAATTTATCCTCCCAAGTAATTTCAGTATTTATGGGATTCACCTTCAAAATGTAATGTGGCATGCAGGTAGAAAAAACATAGGAAATGAGAAATCCGCTGAGGATGACAGTTAGGGAGAGGCAGAGGGAAAAAAATCCAATGTGGGAGTCATAAAGTAAGTCATCTCTTCAGCCTGCCACCCAGACGGGTCTCCCATGACCTCCAGCACCACTGCCCTTCACATCTGACATAGTTGGGAGGACGTGCTGGAAATATGAGGCTGTCTCAGCGTCCTCCATATTTGAATGCACTTATTATGTCTGTGTCTGGATAAGAGCATCTGTTAAATGACTGAATAGTAAATTGTGTGCTGAGGACAGCAGAGAAGCAGTGCAGATAAAGGAGCTTTGTCTTAGTTACATTTCAGCAGGTAGCAGCATGGCTTAGACTGCCAACAGGTTTTGCTACTGTGCAAGCCTAATGGTGGATGACTGAGGGGAGGAGAGGGAGTCGGTGGTAGAGGAGATGCGATTTTCCACTTGTCCAAGCAGTTTTCTGTGAAATTGCACGAGTTGCCTCCCACATTTTTTTTTTTTTTCAAGAAATGTATTCCACGGTCTGCAGTTTGAAATTATCTGTCAAATGCCAAAAATTAATCAGATGAGGGAAATTGCCCGTCTTTGACAGCAAAGGATATGGTCATGCTGAATTTTTCCAATAATGTCTTCTTATTGTGTATTTTTATTCGATTATCCTCTGACATGTGTTTGTTGGGTTTATAGAAATGGAACGTGTAAAATGTTTGGAAACAAAATGATGCCACCTGTCAAGTGAATGAATATGTCACTCTCTGTGGCATTTGGAAAACTAATATTTTTCTAACAGAAAATGTGAAAAAAAATTCTGATGGAGGAGTGGTACCCTGTCACAAATTCTTGTCAACAGTCAAAACGTTCCTTTTCTTTTAGCGTTTCCTCAAAAATCAGCCACAACATTCTGGGTTATTCATTTTGGAATATTTATGAAATCCTGCAAATACCTCAGTTTTATTTTGAATTTATCAGCTTTTGTTTATATAATCAAGTATTTGAACTGCCTGAGCAAAACTGTTATTTATTTATTTGATTATTTTAAAAGTATTAAAACAATTACAAAAAGCCAAAAGCTTTTGCACTCCTGTCCATTTTACACGATCACATTTTCTAAATTGAAAAAAAAAAGACTACAGTGATGTTTCACCCATTTTCAAGTCAATGGGTTCATCCTCAAACTACCAGTAAATTAACAAGTCAATGAATAATATCAACATAAACGGACATAAGCATGGATTTATACTGTGCACAAAACATGCATGTACTTTAAGGAAGGCACAGGATCAGTCATTTTTGTTTTGAAATATTTTTTAATGTGTACTATGATTCCATCCATTACTAACACCTGATCAGATTTTTGAAATTATGCCAGTAATATAAATATTTAACTAGTTCTATAAATCGCTGTTTAATTGACTTTCTGCAGAATGACACTACTTTTTCTCTAAATCAGTTTCATTGTTTTGACATAAATTTTGATGTTATAAAAATTCTGTGTTGACGTTTACTTCAGTTTCATTATTATGAGAAGACATTTTCAAATTTATTCATTTCATCAGGACACGGATTTACTCAAAATGATTGAAAAAAATATGTGAGCAAAAATGTTGATGATTACATAAAGGGTTGTAATTTCACCATCAATAGAATTTAGTGCAGAGAAAAATGTTTTTCTGGCTGGACTCATTTTAATTAACAATTTGTATTATGTAGACAAGTCAGTCGAAAGAAGCGCCTCCCAGTGGCTGGTTTCAGTATAGGTTTTAGGTCTTGCCCTCTATAAACAAATGATTTCATAAATCAAGAAAAAAAAAGTTTTTTAACGTTTTTATTAAACGTTTTTTACATGGTTCACTTGCTGCTGTATGTTCAGATGTTATTTTTTTATGTTTTAGCTGTGAAGAGGGATAAAGGGGGAAATGATTTGTGGCCACATAACACATTTACCTCAGGTGCAATGTAGTATTTCTTCTCTGCATTTGACCCATCCATGAAGGGCAGAATGCAGCCAGTTTTACTGAGCCTGGGAGGCAGTTGGGAGTTCAGCATCTTGCTCAAAGGTACTTCAACACATGGCTTGGGGCTGGGATTGAACCCTGATCTCACAATCTGTGGACCACCTCTCTTCCCCTGAACCACAGTCACCCCACAAATGAGTTCAACATAATCTAAAACTAAGTTTGATGTGCTTTTACATCAAGTGCACACCTTAGTTGCAACATTAATGATGAGAATCAAAGCATGTCAATGTTATTGAGGAGTCGTATTACTGTATGTGAATCAATAACACTTACAGTACATGCAGACTTGCACATGTGTAAAAACGGTAAAGAAGTTATGTTTTTCTTTGAGAATTGCATTTTAGTTTTTGAACAGCATCCAGAGCAGTTTTCTTGCAGCTGATCAAAATTCTTGGCTTGACTTTCTCTTTCTTCAAATCTTCTATTTAAGGATCGCACCCCCTTCGAGCTATTGTACCAGTGCCACTGCGCTAATCAATCACAGACCACGCTGTGTGAGGTAGTGAATGTGTGAGTATGTGTGTGTGTGTGTGCATGCACATTCTTAAAGGGGTGTTTAGCTAATGCTATTCAAATGATTATGAGTCCTTAAACATCAAGCCTATTGCCAAATTGCCCTTGACACAGAAATATGTTGTTAGCTAAGATAATGCGCTGCCCATTATTTTAGGCTGTAGTGCTCTGCCAGAATGCAGGATTATTTGTTGCTTGCAGGGCGGCGGCAGCTGCACACTTAGAGATACACAGAACAAGGAGCAGCGAGCATCTCCACCATTATGTTGCCAGTTATGGAGACGAGAGAGAAAATTGTAGGTTATACCTACAAGCGAGAAGAAATGCCGTTTTGCTTCCTTCCATATGTACTATTAAGAAAATCAACAAATTCTCACCATGAAACTGAAGCATTTTTTAATAGTTTTCATGAAGTAAATTCAGTGGAAAAATATCTTCTGATGCTAAAAGCTGTTGTAGAAGGCATAGTTCCCACAGAGGTTTTTCTGCTTCTGGCTGCCAAAATTTTGGATTTTATTCATCTTTGTTTCAAACAAAATCTTAAATTTCCTTCTCCTTTGTTTAGCATAACAAGTTACAAATCAAACATGGACAACTCTAAAATTGAGAGGCAATAATGAATTCTAAATTTAATACTAATTATAGTAATAATAATTCTAAAAGAACCCAAATGAACATTTAACTTTGTTTTCGGTCAATATTATATAACAGAATTATATTTATATTATTTATGTTCACATTTGGTTTTTGTGACCTAAATCTTACAACTGATTTAAAGGGATAGTTCAGATATTTATAAGATTAATAATGTTGCCAGCTCTTTCAACAACTTCAATTTAGAGAAATATTTTAGTTCTGCTCAGAAAAAACAGGTTATAATTTCATCATTTTACACATACAAAGTGGATTTCTAGCATTTAAAATCAGCTCTTAATCTAAAATGTTTTAGCAGTTCGTGTGAAGATGTTTTTACACCATTTTAGTCCTTATAAATGATTATTTTGGCAGAAAAAACTTGCTGGGACTGAACTTCACCTTTGATCTGTTGTAAATTACTGAGTGTAAAGGTTGATAAAACTAGTTGGCACAAAGCGCTATGACATGTTTGAGATTAGTTTTTATTTTTAATGGCTGTATCCACTCTGGTCCTGACCCCATTCAGACTAGCCATTAGCACATCAATCTGGTCTCAACTAATATCCATTTCTCAAAACTGAGGTCATTCAAAAAGCTATGAGACATGTGGTTGTTCAACAGAAACCTACTTCAAAAGGTGTGAAATATTTTTGTTAAAATTAAAAATACGTTTTGGTATTTATTATTTCAGTACTTACACTTGAAATGATTAAGTTAATGAACGTAATGCATGTTGTCTTGTTGAGAAACTGGCACAGAAAATGCAGAGGACCCTGCAGCAGGATGCTATCATGGACTGATGACAAACATGGGAGTCTGGAAATCTGCTGGTGGTTGTAGCAATTAAACCAGTTTGTGGTTTTTTTGGGAAACTACAAAAAAACATCCAATAGATGACAATAAATAAATGGGAACACAGCAGCTGAGGCCGTTTCTGCATCAGAACTTGCCATGGGTAAGTATCTGTCTAAGGGGTTTAAAACACTTTGTACACTGCCTGGTTGATGCGTTCTGCAGAATACATCATTTAATCACTGACCCTTTGGCTCTGGAGGAACGAGGGGGTGGTGGGGGAGTAGGATAGGGAGAGAGGCTGGGACAGAAATAAATGTCTTAAAATGAAATCTGAATCTATAAAATGTCACATGAAGCTTTAATTTTAGAATCCTCATGAAGCAAAATGACCAAATGTATTATGAGCCTCGACTAATCCTTTTTATATAAATCCCCTACATTTCCCGCTTTGTCTTGAGCGAGCGTTGCTGCTGGATGCTACTTACTCTCCTTAGTCTTTCCTTAAAAAACATCAATGCTGGGAGAGGGACACAATCTCATCCATCATGATCAGCGTCTCCCTGTGACTATCATATCATTTGAAAGCAGAACCCTGCTCACCTTATCTTTGCCTCTCAATGATGCAGAAAATAAGGGCAAAACACTGTCTGAGCACTAGAAAACTGAATGGGAAAGCCAAGTAAAACAATAAACATCAAGTAAATAGACAGTGCATGTAATGGACCGTGCACAACATTCTTGGGGATAATGTCTTTCCCCTCTATTTAGATGGACAACACACTCACTGCACTGAATGTCTGGTCAAATCTTATTGGGTGTATCTATAATCCCATTAGACTTCCTCCAAATACCCAAGTTTGATTGCATTTGAGTAAGACATGACTTTGGGGACGGTTTGACAAGTGAGACAAAACTGAGATATAAAAAACATGAAATGAGAGGGAAAAAAACTGCAAACAGTCACAGAAGAAAATCCTTTAATAGGAGGCCTTGAATTGAATTGAGGGTAAAATGCTTTGGCAGGGAGTTTTGGTTGGCTGAGGTCTGGAGAGGATTATTTTTGCTCGGTGAAGTGACGGCTAGCTCGTGAGAATGTTTAACTGGTTAAGCTACTCCCAGGAAGGATAATACATGACACAGCATGTGGCGCACAATTCTTCACAAAGCTGACACGTACATTCATTTTGTCTTATAGAAACCATATCTGCAGTATACTGGTCTTTGTGTTAGTTTGGAAAATCTTCTGGGGAAAATCATTATCAAGTCAAAATGTTGCGTCTTCATTTTAATGCTGATGGAGTCTGTTTTTTTTCTGATGTAAACTTTCTAACCCTCGTCAAAGAAACGAGCACCAGTTAACCAGTTGAACTTTTAAAATGATCTGATCTGTTAAATTGTTTGGAAAGCTTGACCATGAGCCAAATTAATGTTTGTGTGAGCGTTTATTAAAGCTAGTTGTGTCACGCTGTTAGCGATTTGTAAACATTACTAGGAACTCTCTGGTTTTGTGGAAAGCTCCAACCTTTTTGGGAAACTATGGGGAAAACATTTGAGGACATTCTGAATTATAAAATCCCTAAAGACCCATGCGTGATGTATTTGGGTTTATGGCCAGCAGAATGCATCCATGAGGACTCTTTCTTACCTGTTCAAAGTGATGATAATAGCATGCAAGAAAGTTATAACAAGGAACTGGCTGAAAAGCGATCCCCTGATACTTATACAATGGCTGGATGTGATGGAAGAAATCTTTACGATGGAGAAAATGACCTACTGTCTTAGACTGAAAATGGATAAATTCGGTCATCTATGGAAGAAATGGATTAAGTACAAATCTGGCCCAATTGCTGAGAACTTATGAAAAATTGGTAGTACCCCACAAACATTATTTTTTTTTAAATGTTTGTTTTGTTCTCAATATATGTTGTCTTTGATGTGTTATCATTTCAGTGATAAAATACATATAAATGAAGAGTTTAAAAAAACATTACTCACCGGATTTCCATTGCAAAATCTACCAGGTTGGCAACACGAGGTGTAAATCATTCATTACATCATCACATTCAGTAGCCATCAGATTAATGAAAGCTCTGTGCACGAGTTTGTGTGCGTGTGTGTGTAGTTTTTTTAGAGGTAAATGCTCCTTTTGGTAACTTCACAGACGATAAACACTTTGTCCTGCTTAGTGAGCATGTTGCAGAGGTCTGTGTCTGAATGAGACATGAATTTATTTCAGATTACATTCAAAAGGAAGGTGATGACATTTGGTCTAGTCTATATACAGTCTGTCTAAAAGCAATGGCGTCCTGGTCCTCCACCATTCTGCATGTTTTATAGGTTTCTCTGCTTCAACACACCTGATTTCAGTCAGTGGGTGATTAAAGGGATTCTGCAGAGCTTGATGCCATGCAGAACAGGTGATTCAACCACTCAATCAGGTGTGTTGGAGCAGAGAAACCAATAAAACATGATGGATTGTGGCTCTCGAGGGCCAGAATTTGCTTAAGTAATCAACAACAAAGACACCATTAAAAGTAGATAAATGTGTGGAAAAGATAAATCTACACTAGGCCCAGGGTCACCAGGTCATCGAGGGCTACCGTCCTGCAGGTTTTACGTTTCCTGCTCCAGCACATTAACAGATTTCACCTCCTTACCATGTTGACTTCTACAGTAGCTTGTTAATCACTCTAAATCAGGTGTTGAAGCACTAAAACAGTTAAACTTTGCAGAATTGTAGCTCTCGAGGACTGCAGGAGGTGATCTCTGCACTATGCTGTGAGTACAATTTTGTACGTAACAGCAAATTACTTTTTCTTGCAAAAAAAAAAAGGCAATAAGCTGATGATTGCATCATATTCATACAGTTGCATACCAGTGGTACAACAGCTTGCACTGAAATGTAGTGTTTATAATCCAGTGGCCGATTAGGATCCTAAAGGAAGGTCACTGCACAATCCAGGGAAAGCCGATATGGCTTCAGAGGGCCAAGAAGATTTAATCTTTAATCACACATTTTTTGCTCATAATCTCATCAACAACTGGGTGTGGTGTCTGAATCCTTCTTTTCTTTTTTTTGCTCCCCAATGTAGCTGTTAGTCAAATGAGGCCACTGCAATCAGCCCTGACAGATTTGGAGCATGTTACGAGCCCTGTTTGTCACAGGCTGTACCTGCCACTCAAATAGCAACAGAGAGGGAGAGAGAATGGGAGAAAGGGAAAGTAAAAAAAGAACACGTTGTCATTTACCTTTTTAATATCCTAAGGTAACCTGAAAAGAGGTAATTTTTAGGGCCCTCCTGGGGCTTAAATGGCATGCCTTGATTCTGCTAAAAGGAACTGAACCCAAAAAGACTGTACTAATTCCAAAGCTTCAGCTAATAGCTTCTAACTTTATAAACGGCGGTTTGGGACAAAAAACAAAGTAAACGCTGACTTGGACTGATGTCAAACTGTCAGATTATTGTCTGGTAAGATGTAGTCACGTATAACGGCACTCTGTTGGCTTTTCTAAAAGGAAAATGACAATAGTTTGCGTGTGAATAAAAGAATAAGTCAAGTTTTGTAATGACAAGCTTTTCACTTGCAGTAATCGTATTTTAAATTTGTCAAAATTATAACGTATTTTAATAATTCAGTCTTATTAACACTGGCTTTCAGTCAAAGTAGGTCAATTCCTTCAACTTCAAAAGCTGTGACTATTTTCTCCCTCTGGCAATTAATGCAAAGTTCACACATTAATTGACATGACATGTTTTTCATCTGTGTTTAAACAAATAGGTTCCACAAAATGTTAATCTACTTCCAAAGTCATTTATCTGAACTCTAATAAAACTTCTTTAAAGCTAAATAAATTCTGAAAACTGTGAATGGCTGATTAACACTTTAAACATTAATACCCTAAATTATGATTATCGTAATTTTACTGTTAGAAATTAGGCATTATATAGTTTTAATTTGCATTCTTATTGCTAAATGAATATAAAAAAGCTAAATCTTGCAGTTTTCTTAATGTGGACATTAAAGAGTTAAACATGTCAGTGGGACAAAATGTTTTTGTGTATTTTCAGGCACAAATCTCTCCTTAAATAGCCCCACTCTAGGATACAACTATGAAAGAAGGGAGCAGGGGGTGCAGAGACTTATGCCTGTTCCTCAAATTCTCTCCACATAATCACCTGCAACAGGATTAGCTCGGGGGCTCAGGGTCCACCACTTGCTGCTAAACATGTTTGCCAAAAGCCCCAGCTGGCCTTTTCTGGTATTTGGACCAGGTACTCCAAGTCCCCCACCCCGTAAGATCATGCCAGGCCTCCATCTTTTCCTGCATTTTTTTTTACCCTTTTTACCTTTTTAAATCGGCTAACATGTGAAGTCAGTGATCATTTAAAACATTTATATATAATATCTGCTACTAGCTGAGTAAAAACAAATGTTCTTATATGGACACACAGACCAACGGACCGATGTTGCATCCATCTAGTAAATGCAGCTTTACTCACTGTGCAAAGTTCACATGACTGAAATGGGTTGTCATGCATTCTGCTTCTTGCAGTGTCATCATTTGCTGATTGAAGGCCTAAAAGTGCATTTCGGTATTTTGTAAAGGGCTGGGCTTGGCTAGCAATTAGTAAGCAGGCAAGTTAAGAATTGCAAGCACAGCTTATACAGGTTTAAAATGTAGCACATTTGAACAAAACACATGAAGTGATATTTCCAATGAACAAAACTACCTTCATTACCATCAGTTACGTGTGGGCCTTTTTAAGCTGTTTAATATCTATATCACACTAAGGAATCATGATTGCTGGTTAGTACACATTAGAGTTTGTAAATTCAAGCAATCTGAATTTAATACTGCCTAGTATATCCTATCAAAACACATTTTTAGCAGTTTAATTTGCAAATTTTTTGAGTGTTTTTAACTTGTATAGGTTTCATACGCTCACTTTTGCATGCAAATTATTGCTACGTTGTTTTTAAAGCCAACAGTGATAAATATTTACTTCTACTAAAGAAGTGAAAATAATAACCAAAAAAAAAAAAACCTGAAGACAATCGTTTTTTTCCCTTAAGCGATCCTTTATTTATTCCAATACAAGTTTGAAATTGTGAGCTCAAAGTTGAAGTCCTTCGGTCGACCAGACATATGTTCATCAGTCTCAGGTTGAGCATAAACAATTGAGATTCAAACACCTCGCAATCCTGTAAATCTCTTTGCTCAGTGGCGTGGAAAGACCAGGGGAAAATGAGAGCGCCCTGCTGCTGCTTATCCCTTCCCAGCATGGCGATTGCACTCATCAGAGGAGGAGGACACAGGTGGAGACCTGGAACGGTGTCATCATCAACGCTCACACAGAAACCAAACAGTTTGGCCCAGGCTCCAGGAGCTGGGTGGGAAATGCCAGCCAAATGCTTTTCTTCTCTTCTTGATTCCACACTTCTCTCTCATAACAATATCAGGGGCTTGTCCATGGGCAGAGTAAAGACTAATATTGAACAGTCAGGCCAGACAAATAAGAGCACTGTGTACATAGCCACCTGTGAACCAGCTGGAGAGGAGATGGCCATAGGATGGCATCGAGTCTGCAGGGATTCAGTCTGATGAACAAAATGAATGAAAACAACAGAAGCACTGGACCTGCTGCCACACAGAAAATTACACCGACCCTTTATCAGAATTACAAATGAATGGTGCTGCCACACAACGTCCAGGCATCTGTGACTTGATGAGAACTGCATGCGATGTTGATGAGGATGTATTGGTCAGAAATAAACCCAAACTACTGCATCTGCCACATGCAGCTTGTATTATGACATTTATGGCTCAAAATTGAGACAACACAGGTTGGTTGAGTTCGCAACAAATGTGGTGTTTGAGCTCATAAATTTATATTGCCCTACATTTTTAATGCATATCCATGCAAAGAGTGGAAAAGTATCCTCTTGGACCTTAATAATCAAAAATCAGTCTGGGGTCGAAATGCTGCTTTCGAAAACCAGCATAATAAAAAATGTTCCACTTCAGATTCTCCGCCCTAAGGCTTTGCTTCCAAATGCGGGGAAACAATCTTGTGCACAGCAGACATCTGGAGAGCTGTTATTGCATTAGGTGTTGGTGAGAGAGTGAAAAACTGAAAGTGATGAGACCAAAACGGTGCCGTTGACAATCAAACTGATTTTGGATTATATCAAGAAAAGGGGGTGGTTGGCCAACACTTCCTATTTGCTACAAATATTTTGGCATTGATATGGTTTTGGGTGACTGCTGGGGAATGTTCTTAGTCATTCGGGGTAAAGTAATCCTAATGGGGTCAAAATAAAAGCAACTGGATGTTTTTCTTAATTTTTGAAGATATTTTCCTTATCCGAGTTTATTTCTCAGTCCAAACTAAGTGTGGCGTGCCAAGCATTTAAAACTTTAGTACTCAACACTCAAAGCCCATCTCCAAGTATTAAAAAAATATAAAGATGTAGGAAAAAGATATTAAACTAAAATTATATTGAAAATGTTGAACACTGAGCATGAGTAAAATGTCAATTGTCGTACTCCACAGAGACACTGAATAGAAGAAAGAAATCTTTGTGCACAGATGGACTGTGAGACTGAAACCAAATGAAAATCAGGTGTCAAGTATAAGACATTTGAATACTATTTACAGTGAGGCACAATAAGTTATCACTGGGCATGCCAAAGCAAGGCGATTGTCCAAGGAAAGTGAACCACCATTTGCTACCTCCCACACTCATCAGGCATCACGTTGCCAGTGGAGAGCAAGATCACAGAACAAGAAGGGTCTGTTTGCAGGGCTTTAGCCTGCCAGCAAAGCAGAATGCGAAGGGGAGTTAGAAGCAGCAGCATTCTCAGTCCTTCAACTGTAGTGAGGTATGTGCTCCATGCTCTCTGTACATTAGCTAAGGATAGACAATCGGCTCTTTTCAGTGGGATGAGCTCCTTATGGCATAGGTGATAATCACCCTCTCCATAATGCTGCGAAATCTGAGATGAAGGGGCATAAAATTAACCTGCACCCGCACTGCTCGGCTTTAGCCTCTTGAATCTAACGTAGACCAAGGAGCGTGCTCAGGCCTTCAGCCAGTATCTCACTGGGCTGTGGCTGTTGGTGAAAAATGTGCAAGAGTTTCCAAAATGTCTAGGAACGTTTGCAAGGGTTCTCAATTACCATGCATGAGTCGCATTGTCATGTTGCTTGAGATAGCAAATTTTGAAAAATTAATTTAACTAATTTCTTCTCAAAACAATCGGTCACCTCAGGTGTCGGGAACCTTTATCAATTTAGTTCCAATGAGTCAGAAGTGCAAGAACTTTAGGAGGGGTTGGCAACCAGAGTGCAAATGAAATGAGAGTAAAGTACAAGAAGTTAGACTAAATAATGACTGCATGGCAGTCACACAATTTATGTCTTCATTGATGATGTCATAAGCCTCATGTGACCCAGGCATATACAAAACTAGCCTAGTGTTCCTATGTTTAGGGTTGTTGTACAAACAAATTTAGCACTAATTCAACTAAAAATTTGTACATTTTCTCAAACTTTGTTTACCCAACAGCCTTCAATGAGAGAGAGAAGGGAGAGCATCAAAGTGAAAAATACAGACGACAAGACAAAAACAACTGTTCTGATATAAATAATTTAGAAAGTATGAAGGGTTTGGAAATATTTTATTTCCAGCCTGTTTTTTTTTTTTTTTTTTTTTTT
>SSNR01000019.1:736191-758739 GCA_006937965.1 Callopanchax toddi | reverse complement strand
TTTTTTTTTTTTTTTTTTTTTTGCTTAAGTCAGAAAAAGACTGAAATCTTTAAAGTGTTGGTGTCATTATTAGGGTATATAGAGAAAATGTGATCACAATGAACACGTATCACACAGGACTGCAGTAAATCACAGGTTATCATATTAAATTGCTTTGCATTCATGGTTTGTCTGCCAATAGTTACTGTGGTCAGTTTAATGGACTCTTATACTCCTAATGCCTACACCTGTTTTAGGTGAGAGTGGTGAGAGAACACACACACACACACACACACACACAGAGCTTTGTAACAATAGAACACAGAGAGAGGAGTGAAGAAAACATCAATCCAAACAATGATATTGAAGATGTATGTTTTTCTTATATCTTGCAGCCATAAACATAATTATCCAAAGGTTCTTTGACTTTTACATACAAATCTATAAAGAACTACTGTAGAATCCAAAATGTAAAATAATTGAGGGAAATAAAACATGAATGGATGAATAAACACATAAAACATACATGTTTAGGTCATAAGATCTATGTCTTCATATGGATTTGTTGCATGGCTTCCCACAAGAGAGAATCCAATGAAATCAATGTCTTTTTCATTGAGAACACGAGATAATGTTTTATTTAATACCTTTTTTTAACAAATGATTTAATCACAGATAGTGCATTCACACTAACTCACGATGTTAGATTATCTGATCTACTCTGACTTCACTCCGCCCTGCGTTCAGTATTAACACTGATCAGTATTAATCTAATCAATTATGGAATCATTTGACAAGCCAAAGGCTACACAAATCTTATACTAACTGAGCTCTGTAAAACACGCCTTGCATTATAATGAGAGCTCTTGAAAATATCCTTTAGCCGGAGCCATTTGTGTGACAATCAGGCTGGTTTGTTTCAAATATTGAGCATTTCATAAGAGACGGCCACAGATGTTTTTGCAAGGTTTTTATTTCTGAAAGGACACCACTATGCTCCCTCGAGGGCTGACTTTCTTCAGCTGTGATGCACATGCTGAGAAGCATCATATCCGTCGTGCTATTGCTTGAGCTGTGGCTGCATTCTGCCTGATATTCTGCAGTTTATTAACCTATAGCTAAAAAAACTCCCCAGACAGTTGATCTAATAGAGGACAGTGCTCTATCCCCTCCGCTCCAATAACTAAAGAGTAAAGATAATTAGGGCCCAGCTAACAAGAGGAGAGGCACATGATATAGTTCAATTATAATTTGCTCCCAGTGGACTTAACATTCCTGGGGATAGTCACCTTCTATACCCAAGGGTCATTCAAATACATTTAGTGAGCTTCTATTGGATGACATTTCCACTGTGAAACCAAAGTAAGGTGTAGTCCTTTTGGTTATTGCATGTCAATAAGTAACAACAACTTGAATGGAATCAAGTTAGCTCACACCTAGAGCAGCAGCAGGAGAAGTTGGCTCTTCTAATAAGAGGGTAGGGGGAGCCTATGCCTATGCCAATGCATAATGGATTAGCCAGTGTTTGCAAGCTGAATAACAAACAGGTCCTACAGTGCACATAGGCCACCTGAGCTATGTTGCAACAGAGCTGTTAAGGTGTGAATAAGCCAGTAGGTGAACGCCCACCATGACACCAAGCCTGGCACACGATTTAGATAAATGAAGCATGCTTATGAGTTTCCCAGATGCTTCCATGCAACACAAAAACATAATCTGTTAGGCCTTGGATGAATTTCTCTACATAAAGAGAGAGGGCAGAAAATACCAAAATGATAAACATTGACACATGCACTAGGCATGCAGGTTTCATTGTATAAATAATTGTAAAGACTTCCTACTGCAGAACTGAATGTCTAGAAAAGATTGTGATGTCTTTATTGCTGCATGATATAGAGAATATTTTAAGACTATCAAAAATAAACTATCTACATTTTCAACAAGGTACAATTTGTAAGGATTGTAGAATGAGCAACACAGGTAAACCTGTTAATGGCACCCCCATGGGTCACAGGTGTATGACTGGCACCTGATTGACAGACCCTGAACAGTCTGAGCGTGCTGTATGGGGCCTAGAGGGGCCAATTGGCAGAGGGCCACTTTCCACCTGTGTTGATCACTCCATAGATAGATAATCCTTACACATTATTCCTCAATGTAAAGGTAACTTCAACAAAAAATACACACAGGTGCTACTGTTTTTAAACCTTAATTTATTAATGGATTAAAGATGCAACAGATGAGTGTTATTTTGTCATGGTTATACGTCATGGGACAAAGGATCTTATCACTGTGGGTGTTCGGGGTTGGGTTTGTTTTCTTTGTGTACTTTAACTGTGCGATTTGTTAGGTCACACTTTTCCAGACTTTGTTTTCCCCAATTCATTAGTTTACTCATCCTGTCACACCTGCAATTCATCTGGTTAATTAGTCCGGCCGCCTCCGCTCAGTGATCGATCTCTCCACTGTTAAATAGTCCTTTGTTTCACAGTCTCATTATCAGATCCGCCTGTTGCTTGTCATTGCTTCCCCATTTTACCAGAGACGTGCTGATAGATTTGGCAGACTTTATTTATAAAAATTGCTTAATTAAATGCAATAATTTTTATCAGGTTACTAGAAAATAATCAGTCAACATGGCCTGGTTCCCATTTACACTGAAATGCACTACGCTTCTGCAGTACTTTTCCCTAATAGTATGAAACTATACTTAATTGCAGGGATGTCAGCAGAAGAGTTTACAGGAAAAACACTCCTTTATACAGAAAAGTTAATAAAATGTAAATCTATTCACATTTTCAAAGGCAGCTTTTAAAAAATGGTATTCTAAGCAACATTATTACATCCAACTATAGTATGCACAATGTAGGTCATACTGTATAGAAATAGGGAGGCTACTATTTCATTTCTAAGTTTGTTTTAACAACCCCCCCCCCAAAAAAAAATCCTTTAATAAACTGACGCTGTGGTGTTGTGACTAAACTGGAAGAAACTGATTAGTTGGTGTCACAACACTGGAACTCTCAATGACTGCAGCCAAGATGTTCACATAAATACGCAGATGTTGAATGGGTGGGGAATGTCAGAGTGAAAAGTTGCTGCAGCTGGTGCCAAGATACACAGCGTTTGGAAATAGACACAGGTACGCATAGCCGACACTGCTACGAGGTACTGGCACATGTTGAAGTGGACTTGGCACTCGGGCTCGCGAACAGATGTTAATCCAGGACAGATAATTACATCAGTGAGTGAGCAGACATTTTTCCACTTAATTTCCGTCTTTTAAAAGTGTGACTACTCCCCCGAGGCACTTGCTATAGAGAGATGCCTCTGGATTTGGTAACTGGGAAGATGCCGAAAGCACCCCATTGAGAGTCCTGATCACTGAGCTTCAGTGTGACCTCATCCTCAGTGGGAGCTTGTCAGCGTGTCAGTGCCACTTCCACAGATGTGTTGAAGTGTGTGTGTGTCTGAGTGAGATGAGTTAAATTGTCAGTCGATTGCGTTTCCTTTCTGTTATTTATAGATATCTTCGTAATGCTTGAGCTAATTATGCACTACAAAGGTTTTTATATTGTTGTGGGAGGGAGGGATCAGCTTTTTATTATCAGTTTTAGTCTCTGGCAAGCTCTTTTTTCATGAAGTCATATTTTTCAGAAATGGTTGGTTTCAAAATAAACAATTTTTCACCTTCATTACTTTTGGTTCCTCTTTTTTTCCCCCTGTGAAATGAAAGTTTATTTTCGACCCAACCTGCCTTGCCTAAGTAATGAGTACCCCATGTCTCCACATGTTACTAGTTCACTTTCATTCACAGATAAACCAATGTGCATCTGTGGTGTATTTTGAATACGAGTTAGATTTGACAGCATGCTAGCAAATGACTTCAGTATGCTCCACTTCAGCATCAAATGATTCTTCATTATTGTCTATCTGGAAACCAGTAAGTAGGTTAGATGAGCATGGGGCAGTTTATCAGCAGCTTTAGTTGTAATTTAGCAACCCAGATCCACCACAGCACACAGTTGAGCTCCAGGACGATGGTTCTCCGCTGCCCAGGCCACAATAAACCTCACTTTAAATTAAGTTAGCATGTTCTGCTACATTGTGTAATGAGCTGCTCTAGTAAACAATATTGTGGTACTCTCACTGATTGATTAGTGACAGCAGCTTTACTGCTTTTACAAGGGCCTCAAAAGGACAAGAGGGTTTCTTATGGCGGGAGCTTTTATCACGTCTTCCTCCCAAGCACACTGTGTCAGCTTCGTTCTCTATAAAAATTTAGGAAGGAGTCCTACAAAGGGCGACCTTAGACATGTACCGTTTGTGCACGTGCAGTGTATGTATTTGAGCTTGTTGTGTATTTGTGTGTGCACATGCATGTCTTTGTTAGGTAGGTGAAGAGAGAGGCTGCAGAAGTGCATTAAGGAAATTTATAGTCCATAAGACATTAGATAATTCATGGTGTGGAACCATGCGATAAATAAAGGCACAAGTGAGGGTAAATAGTCTGCAGCAATGAGCGTCATACTCGACAAAGACCTTCCAAAGACCTTCTTGCCTTTGACAAAGCGAGTGGACGCTATTACGCCTTCCTATCTATGACTTGTCAGAAATACAGTAATGAAGTGTGCACACTTCACACAGTATGCATGTGAGCCAGTCCTCTATAAGGATGTCAAACAGTTACATTTTTAAACTTTGTTTTGTATCGCTACGATCTTTAATCTCGCTCTTTTATTTCAGGAAATCGACATATTCTCTTCACAGCGATGTCCTGTCTTCTTCTCATTGACAGATACTTTACATTACTCTACAGTGTTGCAATTAAAGCCATTCCATGAGGTATAATTAAATGTAGGCGCCTGTTTGGTGTGGGAAATTAAGTGTGCAGTATTGAGCAATGTTGATATCCAAAAAGCCCTTTGCTATCGATTCTGAGGAGAACTTAGTTTAATGTCCTTGGAAAGTACGGCAGGTAATCTATTGAGTTGTTAAACTGTGAAGGGCCCGAGAACGCCGAGACAAATTGTGATTCCTTTGGGAATTCTTTTTCATGAGGCATTCACAACCAAACTCCTAAATCTAAACTTTTTTCTCAAAATGTATGGTTTTAGCATTAATACGCTTTTTAAAAAAAATCTGAGCTTAAATATTTAAATATGATGGAGACCTGGCTAAGCGTCCAGAGGGAATTAATTTGCAACAGCTATCCATAGACGGGACTACATGACATAGGGACGTGCCACACACTGGAAACATGGTTAACACTTTCAGTCATCTCTGGTGAGGAAGACGAGTCACCAAGATAACACTCGGGAAGTAAAACAATATATATCTTTGCTTGAGGGCTCGTCTTCCTGTCACAAAAACAAGCAATAGCACACATGCTGAAGCAGTTCACATAGGAATCAAATTGCTCCTTATTTGACACATCCTGTCCGATAAAGTTGGAACCGTTGAACTCAAACGGAGGTGACACTCAGCCGAGCATTCTCCTAGTCTCATATAAGTGACAAATTCATTTTATAAAAGATGCAGGTGACAGATGAGGCCCTGCAATCGAGGAATGTGCACATTTCCATAGGCTGGCTGACGGGGTCTCACTGGGGATGCCAAAAAGTTTCACACCTTATTTAATCACTGATCAAGGTGATGAAACTACAACAGGTCTAACACATTTAAGCATCAACTGACACCACGTATATGCAGCAGTCACGCAGATGGGAGTAAACAACCAGCGTGTGGAGAAACAGGAAGTCATGTGAGCTGGAGGTACAGCAGATTGTGCCTCTTTGCCTCCAGGGTCAAGCTTGTGTTTTCCTTCATCTTCTTCTCCTGTCCCAGAAGGACCCTAAACCCAACAATAATATGGCTCAATTACAGGAACACGCTGCTCCTTTTTATTCTCCAGTGGCATGTAAGGAGGAATTAAAAATATGTAATATCTGAGGAATCGCACACCCAGACGAGCTGACCTGATATGCGACAATCTGTACCCCCCCCCCCCCCCCCCCCCCCCCCCCCCCCCCCCCCCTCCCTCCTGCAGCTTGTATTCTTGAACACCAATCACAGGGAGAAAAGCCTTGTTCGGTAAAATTGCCTACATTGTAGGAAGGGGCTGTGCTGGAGGACAGGAAGCAAGTTTAGACATTATTGTGTTCACAGTGCAAGATGTATTTAAATATTGGAAGGATGTGAAAACACAGGTGTGAAATCAGACAACGGAGGGTGTTGTGACATGAATGACACCTAACATGATGACAAGTCTTGAGAGAGAGATCCACAAACAGGTTTGATATTTGGGACAAAACATGTTTTGTTTTTCTATTGAGGAGAAAATATCACCATATTTTTATAACCCCATCTGCCTAGATGTTAAAACACAAATAAAAACTAATAAAGGGCCTTTATTCTAAGTGTAACCACAATATCACAATACCCCTGACATATCAGGCTCCTGTTTTTATTGTCATAATACACATGTACATCACCTGACCATAGTAGCACTATATCATGCAGATAAATGCCACGAGCCTCCAGTGTTTGTTCCTTAACAAAGAATTGTGCCACCAGATAAGGGCGCAATGTAAATTAAGTCTGGGGCTCTACAGTACTATTACAGAGTCTGTCATAACCAAGAATAAAATGCAAATCATGCATTATCACCAAACACACTCCCTATCCAGGAGAGTGATGCCTTTTATGCAGCAGAAGAAAATGCTCGGCCTTCTGGCAGGGAGAAGAAAAAAAAAGGACAGAAGAAAAACAGGCCTTTGACAGAAAACTGCACTCATGACTGAAAGGGACTTGTCAATCGCACAAACAATACCCGTCTCTCACCCTGTAATTATGGGTTTCATTACACAACCATGCACCTCTCTCATGCTGTCACTACACCTTCTCTCTATCTCTGTGTACGTATGCATGCAGCCAAGACACAGCAGTCACACTCCGTCACACACATACAGTCCTGCAGAGAGTCAGAGGGAGAGCTGCACGCAGAATATATGACAATATATATTTATTTTTTTGTAATCCTCTTAGGGAAACATAAAAGCAAATGTAGTAAATCCTCGCATTTGTCTTTTCAGTTATGTGATTTAAAACTTATCTATTCAGATTCACAGTAATTCAAAGATGCTAAAAAGGATGAGAGAAATTCTAATTACACTTTTTTGGGGAGGCAATAGAGAGTTAAATCCAGAGACATAAATGAGAGGTAGATACTCAATTTTTCAGTATTAAAAGCTGCATATATACACACTTTGGATGAACAGTGTTCAGTCTCTCAGAAATCTCCTTTTATATCAAGGTTAAATATACAACATGTGTGCAGTTAAAGGATACAAGACCACAAGGAAACCTTTTTTTATGAGCAATTACATTCTGTTCTTGCATTTTTGCTGAACTTTTAAAGTCCGGCTAGAGAGATCACCAACTGGGGGATGTAATACCTAATGGAAGCTGTAAAACGGTAGAAATCAGTGATTTTGGTCCCTACAAATTCAAAAGCTGACATTGATGATCACCTGGAAGGTCACAATTTCATGGGTGCAATTAGAGAGAACGTTAATATGACTTAAAATCGCACATGTAACATCCATCCTCTTACAAATGACAAAAGGACTTCAGCATTTTTCATAAACTCCCCTCCAAATAATGAAACCTGGTGACATCAGGGCAGTCTGTGCAGTATTTCATTCAATCTTTTATTCTCATATGCATGTGCTATAATGCCTTGGTGAAGGCTATTCAGAACTAATGAATAAATGTAATTGAGAGGCTGGAGTATTACACAATTGAAGTCTTTCACGGGTTTTATGGATCTGAGGCTAATTAATGAAAAATAGAGGCCGCATTGTCTCTCATCAAATCCGATCCTTAATTCACCAGGGTCCCAATCACCCCTTCACTGGAGCCTAACATTTTAATCATCCTACCTCCAGAGCACAAGGCCAGTCCCCTAGTCGATTATTGCAATTCAATTTAGCATATTAATTATAGTCACTGCCAAAGGATATGTACTTTCTCCCTACTAGAGGTGAACCTGGCCCATGTTTTCCTTTTTTAACGAGTTTGCTTATCTCTGGACTCATTAAGGGTGTGTATATGTTACAGTGCTGCAACTGGAGACCATGTGGTAATTTACCTCCATGTGCCCTCAACTATCTGTATGAATGAGCGGACAACTCCACAGAAGAACTTCCATTGTTAATCCTTCAGTAAAGGATAATAAAATCAATAATGCCACCCATGGGAGGTCATGGAGTTCAAAGGATTCTTGCTGGTGTTGCAAATGGCCTTGAACTTTCTAAAAGACCCTGGTGAGAGATTTAGGGAGAGGAGGGGGAGACTGTACTGGAAGCAGAGGAGGGGGAGACTGTACTGGAAGCAGACTGAGGTTAGCTCTGTGTTTTTGCCCTATACAGACTAAGGTAGTCAGGTCAAGAGCTGGTGGCTGAATTAAAGCATGTTCAAGACTTTCACTCAAGACTACAAAGCAAACAAGAGCGACTCTCTAAGGTTTCTTTATATCTCACAAAAGGTACAGTAACTTGAATCCTTCCTTGAAGAACATAAAAAATGTGCATCTGTGCTCAAATACTAGTGCTATATAAAATGTTCTGAAATGGTAATATCAATGTGTTTAATATTAATATTGCAAAGGTTTGCATACAGTTTAGATGATAGTGGCCAAAATGTTTCATGAAGACTGTTGCAAAACAAAGAAAAGAAAAGGAAAGCAGGATGGAAAATATGTCCGTCACCATTAATTTTATCACAATATTTAACAACACATTTACTAATACCTAATTTAAAGTGCAACTTCTAATATCGTCACCTTCTGTACATTTTTAGCCTCAGACTAGTTCCATTATATTCAGTTGTAGGCAATGCTGTTCTTACTATTTAATGATGATGGTCTGATTTATATTTACAGCCAGAAAACCAACCTGCCTGAAGGCGAGTTGACACCATCCAGACTGTGATGCTGCAGACTTTGCGTGAAGTGAGGTGATGATAAAGTCACCTCTCATCACCACCCCTACCCCCCAACTCCATAGGCCTCTTCTTGTTTGATGCAAAGGGCTGCCTTCCTCCTCCTGACACCCTCACCTCATCTCTGCCCGACTCTCCCTAGGCTCCTGGCATTCCATACCAGACCCCTGTCAAATCCCTGAGAAGAGGCAGATGGGCCTGGTTTTTTATGTACTAATCAAGGAGGAATTTGCTCCCTCACAGACACGTCACCTCTGACCCATGTGTCTAGTCACATTCATTATTCATTCTCACAGAGGTGAGCTGCTGCACAGGGTTGAGAGCAGAGTGGAGGATGTGCAGACTGAGTTAAAGAGGATACAGGGCGGGGTGATGAGTGCTTGTTGTGCTCTGCTCCCGCTGCCACCTTATCTCGATATTCAAGTGTCCCTTAGTCCTTCATACTAGACAGGGGACCTCCTGGGACAGTTCAATCAAAACATTGTAGTCCTTTTTGTCCTTTTTTCTTTCTTGTACTCCCACACTCAATACCTTCTTCATGTTCTGTTCTCTTTGTTGGTAACCTGGGAGTAACCTGTGAAGGATCAGAAGCACTTGCTGCATTTGGACCCAACAGAAAACAAGTGAAGTTTACTTTAGCTGCTTTTCTTTCTCATACATGTTTTGCCCTAATTAAGAAAAGATGAAATGAAAAAAGGAAGTGAGGAAAATTGTGAATTGTTTACATCTAATATCATCATGGCAGTGTTTAGGAATAGTGTAATCACAGGCTTTCCCATACTCTGCATAGCCTTAATCCATATATGATCACCTAAACCATATTTTATGGAAATTCTAGCCATGGCAACTTTTAAGTCAAGATCTTGATTATTATTAGGGTTAGTGAATTGTTTTATTTCCATAAAGAACTTTTAAAATGTATTACACCTTCAAGCTGTGGTCTTATTTACTCTCTAGCAGGAGTACTCAATTACCAAACTGAAAGAGCCTCAAAAATCCATGCGGCGCTGACCCGTGGTGGATGTTGTTACATAATGACGGCTTGGGGAACACAGTACATGGCTCGAGGATCAAGAATAGGAGATGATCCGTGTTTGAGAGGATGAAAAAAAATCTATATATTTCAAGGTGTTTGCTCAAAGTATATTTTACCAAAAGTTAGTATAGTTCTGAAACAATGGATGGATAGCCTTTAGATTAGATTTGGATTGTCAGGGAAACTTCAGTACACAAAAGACGTGTTTCCACCTTTCGGGAATTTTTTGAGGAGTGGAAGATAATGGGGACATTATGCTGGCCCAGTCCTCTCAGCCATTGTCTCTTCATACAGTATAGGGACTTTGCTAAGACGTCAGCATATTGTGAGTGTTTTTGGCATAGTGTTACGTCATTGATTGACACCAAAAGGTGTTCACAGCCAAGTACACAGGAGCAGAAAATACCAAGAGATTGACGATGAAAGAAAAAAGGATGGTTGCGGTGATTTTGTCCGTTATGTTGGTATACTGTATATAGTGATCTGTGCAATGAATGCAATGATAAACTTGATGAAAAACTCAAACTTCAAATGGTGGATCTTTGGCGACATCTGCTTACAATGTTTATCATGTCCCACAACCAATCGGCATGAGATAACCACAAGTCCCGCCCAGCGAGTCTATCAGACCTTTCTGAGTACATATCCCAGCTCAGGTGTTGGTCCCTGAAGTTGCCCTTTCAATTTGACTCAACTCAAACTTGATTTATATAGCACATACAGCACATTTTACACAACAAAAGCTGACCAAAGGGTTTTACAGATAAAATTAAATATAAAACCACAATAAAATATAGATCAGTTCTAAAATTAGAATTAAAATATTAAAATGCAATGAAGTAAAATAGTCAGATAAAAACAACAAAATAAAAGCTACCACTGTAGACATCCTGCTCAGGTAGAATTAAAAGCCAAAGATTAAAGTCTTTCGGGACGTTCTGGTGAAGTGGGAGAATTATCCTGAAGTTCCAATAGTGGAAACGGGCCTAATGAGTAAAAAATGTACAAATGATGTTCTACTTGTAATGGCGATGGTACAATTCTGACCCAAAACGAGACCCAGACCACAGGAGTAAGTAAAATAGTCTTTATTATAAAAAGGGGAAAGGGAGATGGGATGATGAGATCCATCTGAATGAATGTCCAGCAGGAGGATGACTGACAGGAGAATCAGAACAAGGAGGTGAGTGATTTCTGAGGAGGGAAGGGCAGAGTCCGTCATCCAGTAACGCTGGGTAGTATAGACGGTTCGGTTTGGTGACGAGGCAGGCAAAGAGGAGAGAGAAGAGGCAGTAGTCCAGGAGCAGAAAGAGGGTCAGAACCAGTGAATCCAAATGAAGTCCGGCAGGGAGCATGCAGAGGTGGTGGTAAGGAGACAAAAACAAGGGTCAGGCTCAAGAACAATAAGACTAAGAAGGCTGAGTGGCAAACATCAGACGATCTTGCACTGAGTGACTGCAGAGCTGGGGTATAAACAGGGAGAGGAACAGGTGGAGACATTGAGCAATCAACAGGTGAGGGAGGGGTGGAGAGCAGGAGCAGGAATCATGACACTACTGACTCAGGTGTCGCCTTGATTAACAAGTCAGCCATTAAGGAACCAGGATGTTCTGATAAGAACTTGGTGCCTTGTTTTAGTTGAACCGCCCACTATTTTACCCTTAAAGGTCCAGTGAATGTCCTTAGATATTATTTTCCCTATCATTTGATTTATTCATACTTTTCTTCTTGATTCATTATGCCTGATTCAGTGGAGGTTTGTATTTGTAAGCCATTTCCAATAGCTTACACAGTGACTGAAGAATTGGTTGGTTTACCAGTAAGGTAAGTTCTGATGTATTGAGAGAGTTACAGCATGTTAAAGCAGCTTCAGAACATTAAGTGAAAGAATTTATTAAACGGGCCACACAGAGTAAATTGAGTTGGTAAGAGATTTGTTATGTAGATGAATCGCTGGATTATATTAATCACAGCCTGCCTGCAAACAGTAAATGTATACGCATATAACATTAGCTACCACTGCTTATTTTATGTTGTCAGCATGAAATAATTAAAACAAATTACAATCTAGTGAAATATATATTGAAATATAATTCAGCATCTTACATTATTTCTGCTATCGCCTTCACATTTTTAAGACTTTAAAATACTTCAAGTAAATGACCTGCTGAGGCACATTAGCCACTCTTACTATTAAAAACGCTGCTAATCTTTTGTTTTCACCACTTTTAGATCATGTCTTCTGCGAGGAAGAAATATCTGCAAGAACATCAATATCTTATTTTAATCTTCACAATGAGCGGAAGATAAAACAGGCGTGGAGTACATACAGTAAAAATCAATAGCTAGAATGCAATAAGGGCAGCAAGTACCGGAGAAAAATGTGATCACACTTCTCAAAGGCTAATTCCATATTACATTCATGTTAGCACACTAATCAATTTAGATTCACCCATCAAGCTCAGTCAGATCATTAGGAAGCAATTTTCATTTTGCCTGAGACTCCATTAGTTGCTTGAGTTACATTGGACTCTAAATTGGTGCACTCAAATTGCATCTGGACTGATTTCTGAACAATAACAAGCTCACAGAATTACATGCAAATGCATCATTAGATCTAAAAACACATTGTCATTTGCCACCACTGATGGTGCCGACGCATCAAGCAAACATCTTCACATTAGCGCCAACTTTGCCAGTCATTCCAATTGCTTCCTTTATTGATGTGTTTATGCTGGCTTTGTGCGCCCTTGCTCCTTCACATCTTAATAGATGGAAATAGCACCACGTACGCTTCACTGAGCATTACAGGAAGTGACTTTCAACTACCTTACACAAGGTGGGCAAATCAGTGGGGAGCAAGCCATTATGGCAATGTTGTGGTTCATTTGAGTGCCATGCACTGTGCAAGAAAACACGATCTTTCAAAATGGCCAGGGGATTCTGCACAGCAGGGTCGCTGGGGAGGAGTTGCCCTGTAAATTACAACTAATTACAGCTTCGATTGAGCTGAAATCCAGTCTGCACGGGCTGACATTTTCACTGAGACACGGGGCTGATTTCATGGTTTTTCCATTTAAAACCTAGCATCAAGCTGCAGTGAGAGAGCATTTAAATGAGCATTACTACATGCTTTTAAATGTACTGCATTGTGCATGAGGACACTGGATGTTAAAACATGGTTCGTGAAATCACAGTTTGACTATTTCCAATTATGCCAGTGCAATCTAATTTCTTTGAAATGTAATAACCTTCAGTTTTCAGTTAAATAAATTGACTACAAGATAATTAGCATTTTATAAACTTTGACACAAGCATTGTTGTAAGATATATATTGCTATTATTAGATTACATGAGCACCGTTTATTTGTTTCCACTATGTAAATGCAATGCAATTACCTATTTTTTTTTTAAAAGCAATGGAAAAATATTTATGGGAGAAGCTTTTCATTCTTTCTGAAACAGTGTAAGTTGGTTGGGGGAAATGCTTTAAATGTGCAGAAAACAGATTATTTTCATTCCTAAAAGCCTTTTATATTATGCGTTATTTTGTTGTAAAGTATGGCCTTTTGAATTTGTCCCAAATCACGCTTAATGTGAACAAGGCAAGCAATGACCCAAGAGATGCCAACAATGTTTATTGTGTTTGAAAAGATCTTCAGGCAATAAATGAAACTTTAAGCAGTGCACAGAGTGACAGGGAGTGAGTGATGGAAAAAGGCATGGGTACTAGAAAACAGACATGGTCAACAATGTGCAGTATTTCCATCAAGTCATTTCTGAGGTTACATAAAGGAGAAATTCTAATTTCACACGCTTCTCCAGTATTTTTCGGGATGTATTATGTATTATTTTACTATATAACTTGAGAAAAATGAAGATTATATGTTTGGATTTCTTTTAAGCCCCCAATCAAAAACTCAGCAGAGCCAACAGTGACCATAAATCCTTTCAGCCCACCTCTGCTTTGTTAAAGATGATCTCCCAGGAATCGTACATTTTACTGTTTCCATGGGCACAGGAACAAATCGGTTTCCTCCCCTCCTCCTGTCTGATCTCCTCTTGTCTCTTCTTTTTATTTACTTGCCAAGCTATTATTAAAAACATCAAAACAAAAGGAACACAAAAACAACAAATTGCATAGCACCAGACACTCAGCATGCTATATACTGTAGGGCTGATTTTCATCCACTTCTCCTACCGTGTCTGTCATCGAGACGGGGATATTGGTGTCAGATCACCTATAAGCAAGCTGGAGGTGGGAACTTTTATGTCATCCACAGAGTTGTTGAAAGTGAGGGTGGTGCTCAGCCTTCTCGGTGAGGGTGGCAGACGGAGCACACATTAACACCTGTGACACTGGTAAGCCACAGCTTTGGCAAAGCTTCTTTGCACATAGCCTGTTTCATCCATTTTATATTGCTCTGACAGAGGGGCATGTATACGCTGCTGTATTACAAAGGGACATATGCTTAACGGCACACCCTCTGTGTTGGAATGTTTTCTTCTTGTTCTTGTTACAGTTTTTTTATTTTTAAAAAGCAAGACTTTTAGAAATGCAACACCTTTTAGTCTGAAAGAAGCTAAAGCAAAACTCCTGCACATAAAATGAGGATTAGTGTTAGTTTTTAGGTCAGTAACAGGAAGTCAAAAAATTAAAATATGGTGAAATTCATCCTTTCTATAAATTTCACAATATACGTATAGCAGACCTGTCCAGGGTATCACCCGCCTCTCAACGTGTGACTGCAGGAGATAGGTCTGGCTCCCTTTGACCCTTAATGGATGAAGTGGTTAAGAAAATGGAAAGATGGATGGATGTATGATTGCTACTTTCCAGAAGTTGACCATACTGTATACTTGGAAGATACAGGTTTGCTTCCTACCTGTAGTAGTATCATTATCTATCTCTGCCTGACGCACCTCCACCGGTGCCTTTGTACACTTGTGCCCCTGTTAACACCTCTCTAGCCAAAAACGGGTCATCAGCTGGGGACCACCAATCATGGATAATAAAGTTCTTATTTAAACAAATGAGGCTGACAAAAGGAATATAGTGAACCAAGAGTTCAAGGTATTAATGATGTCCCTCGATAGGTGGGTTTGACGAAATCATGAATAATTTCAAATCATTCGACAAATACTTGCTGTGTTTTACCTTTAACTACTCTTTCTGAAGTCATGCTGGAGATCGTGTGTGTATGTTTATCACACCAACCCCAGTCTGATAGAAATATTGAGCTGTTTGAGATTTGTATTGATATTTTGGACTAAAAAAGAACGACTTATTGTGTTTATCTTTGTGTTTACGATATTCACTTTGCTCTGAGTACGCTCCGGTGTTGATGTGAGGTGATAGCGTGACCTTCATTTTTTAAAAGTTAAGATACAGGGAGTTTAGAGAGAACCACTTGTATCAGAAATAGGATATGACTGATGCCCAGATTAGTAGTATAGTTCTATTATGTATAAAACATTTACACATAAACAATTGAGATCAAATACTGGATTTGATGTAAACAGAATGGGACCAATGATCAAGCCTTGTGGGACTCCATTTATGACGGGAGCAGAAATTAATGATGTTTCATTAAAAAAAATCTTGAAATCTGTGAAAGAAGAAGAAATGAAACAAGACTAACACCAAATTGAAATGTTCACCCTTATTTAGACGCACACTGATGTTTGTCTTTTTTAGCAGGTTTTAATGCTATGAATCTAATAGAAGTCATGTAGAAACATAAAATTTGAGTATAAAAAAATCAATATTCTTTATCACTCATTTCAAGTGAAACTCGTATGAGTGAAAAATTTCAAGCCTCAATTTTGATGTTTATGGCTCTCAAAAAAAATGAGAACCCAAAATTCACTGTCTCAGAAATGTAGGAAAATACATTAGATCAATTTAAAAGAATGTTTTCAACAGAAATCTGAGTTTCTGTTTTCGAAATGTGACAAAATATTTAAAGTTTTGCCACATTTAAATTTTTTTAGATGTACCTATATATAACTTTATTGACAATTTAAAAAAAGTGTTCATGAGCTATTTTTATCAAGAATATTGGAGATAAAAAATCTAAAAGTAGGCTTGAAATAGGCTAAATCTGGGGCATTCAGAGGGGTAATTTTGAAGAGGTGACACTGTCTCAATGAAAACGCAGACCATTACCCAAGTTTCCCCACTGTCACCAAAGTCCGTTCAGTGTAGAGCATGAATGTCAATCAAGACATTGTGAGAGATCCTTTAGCACCCCTGGGCAAATCCTATCCACCCCCAGAACTCAGCCAGAGCAGTGTTTGACAACTTCAGTGAGTCAGTGTCGTGTTATGTGGTGAACTTCTGGACAAGTCGCATGCATTGATCTGGCACATCTAATGCATCCTGTAGATGTCTTTTCTCTGATTCCTGTGCCATATTTACACTCAGTCTTTCCAGCTTGATACAAGGGTAAGCGATGTCACCACTGTGGCAACGGCACTCCAAATATATGAGGGTGGAAAAACAACATTTGTGAGGATGTGAAGGGAGATACAGAGAGGACAAATCAGAAATGATGGGGGAATATGTTGGGCACATCTGTGTGGAGGATGTTCCAACATGGAGACGCACAAATAGACTGCAGCGAGAGGCTCCTAGGGGAAGTGAAGTGGGCTGTAGCTTTATGCTGCGTGGTAGCAACAAGAAGGGGAGGCTAAAATGATCATTACAATCATTAAATCAAATTGACAGGTGGTGGCAGTTAGGTAGATGCTGAATTCCATCCAGTGTCTGTGCCATTAAGGAGTGTCGTGGGCTTCTTTTTTTTTTTTTGGTAATTCTTCAGCACAAATAGCAGGGGTCTCTAGACACCGCCCCCTTCAAGGCAGCAGGCAGCCTGTACTAATTAGCAAGGGAGGTGTGAAGGAGAAATCATTACTTTATCTACACACTGTGCCCTACATACTCTCTCTTCCCCTACAGACACCATTCTGGCCACTTCTCATCTATCCTCTCCCCCACCGTCTGCTGCGAGGTGTGATGCTTGTGCTCAAGTCCTCACATGGATTTGTGAGAAAAGTTTGGCCAGCAATAGGGATCTCCGCTTGTGAAGTTGAGGGCAAACGAACGATCTCAGTTGAAAACAAAAAGCAGAAATTGGGGAGGTAGAAGTAAGTGGTGATGATGATGATTGAGAATCTGCAGGAGGAAAGAGGAAAAAAAAGAGGTGGATGGAGGAATGAAGAGAAGGGGCATGTGCTGCAAGGTGTGGACAGCGCGGTGCTATAACTCCATGGGTGTAATTACAGTAGAACGGTCTCTGATTGATTGTTTGAGCCAGCAGGACCTCTAAAGCACCTCTGTGCCGTGTATGAGGCCTTTGTAGCAACGCTCAGCCCCCCTCCTGTGGACCTTAGCTGGGCTCCTATTCCCAGCAGCATGATTCATGAGCACTTGAGCACTCTTCTGACCCGGGCTGCTTGTAGTCCAAACCATCAAGTTGCACGCAAAACAGTTGCCCTCTTCACAATTAATTAGCTTTTAAAATCAGAGGGCAGCCATCACCTGCTCAACCTTGCCTTTTTCATTCTTGGGATCTAAAGCGCTCATTCACAGTTCAAGAAAGGGAAAAGGGAAAAAAACCAAAAACAATCTTTGCTTCCAAAGAGCATAGCTCAACAGGAGGGGAAAATAACTACTGTAGGTTCATCCTGCTAAAAGCGCTGTTGTTTATATATGGACACAATCTGCCACAGGCGTACCAGCAGGAGTACATAGCCCAACCAGTCAGATTTAAAGTTAGACGCCACACATAAAGTGGTGCACTTAGTACATCTAGACCACCATCTCTTCAAGAGCATCTTAAATATTTAACCGTGGCTCAATTTAACATACAAGCTTTTAAAATATGTGATATTTATTTCATAGGGACAGAATGCATAAAAGCTGCAAAAACTGAAACCTGTTACGTCTTTTTAAAAAAAAGTGTATATTTAGCAAGTGCTACAGAACAGAATGCTCTGGCTCAAACACTGGATAGATTGGCAAATAGACAAAAGATGTTGTTGAAGGCCAGCGATTTTAACAACCGTTTCTGGCAATACGGGTTTATAGGAGCAGAAAGAAAAACATCTATGCAGACAGTTCTTTAAAACACAGTCATTACCGCCAGCAACTCAAAAAAGGAGTGGTGCAGAATAAATAAAACAGTGCACTATAGTGTTGCACAGAAATCTAACATTCATGGGTGGTTTGCAAGAGCATCCAAGGCAAATGATAGCATTTCACATAAATCCTCCTGAACTACCCACCCACTCAGTCCCCACCCCTGGAAAAAAAAGCGTCCTTTCAGCACATATTCATAAAGGTTCTTTAATGGCTTCCAGAGGGATGTGGGGGCCTTCCCCTCAGACAGAGACATTTCACAGGCCCACAGGCAGAGCAGAGAGGAGCCCAGAGAAAAATATCAAGTCAGAGAGAGACAGTGAGAGGGAAAATGGGAAAAAACTGAAAGTAAGAGAGAGGGAGGGGATGTCTTCATCATGAGTGGAATAGAAATGATGCCCCACTGGGGTCTATTAGTGAGCTTTTACATACAATGGCAGCCTCGCCAATTTCCAAGTGAGGCAACAATGCAAAGCCCCCAGTTTACTGTGACGAGGATGCTGGGGATTTTTGAGGAAAACATAAATTTACCTCGTGCAAATCCAGTAGAACTGCTCTCACCTTGGACTGGGTCAGTTTGGTGGGAAAATATGTATTTGATACACTGCCAGCTTTTCATGTTTTTCCACTCAGAGTGGAGAGGTCTGTAACTTTTATCGTAGGTACACCTCAACTGTAAAAGACAGAATCTAAAAAAAAGTTCAGAAAAATCACATGGTATGATTTTTATATGATTTATTTGCATTTTATTGCATGGGATAAGTATTTGACCCCCTACCAACCAAGAATTCGGTCTCTTACACACCTGTTAGTTGATCTTTAAGAAGCCCTCCTATCCTCTACTCGTTACCTGTATTAACACCAGTTTGAACTCAATGATGAATTAAAGACACCTATCCACAGATGATCAGACTCCAACCTCACCATGAAGACCAAAGAGCTGTCTAAGGACACCAGGGAGAAAATTGTAGACCTACACAAGGCTGGGATGGACTACAGGACAATAGGCTAACAGCTTGGTGAGAAGGCAACTCATCAATTGTTGGTGTAATTATTATTTTTTTTTAAAGGAAGAAACTCAGGATGACTGTTAATCTCCCTCAGACTGGGGCTCCAAGCAAGATCTGGCCTTGTGGAGTATTAGGATCACAACAAAGCTGAGGGATTGGCTCAGAACTACACAGAAGGACCTGGTCAGTGACCTGAAGAGAGCAGGGACCACTGGGTCAAAGGTTACTGTAGCAACACACTGTGCCATCATGTAATAAAATCCTGCATTGTGCATGGTTCACCTGCTCAAGCCAGCACATGTCCAGGCCCATCTGAAGTTCACCAGTGACCATCTGGATGATCCAGAGGAGGCATGGGAGAGGTTCACGTGGTCAGATGGGACCAGCATAGAACTTTTTGGTAGAAACTCCACTTTGGAAGAAGTAGGATGAGTACAATCCCAACAACACTCTAACTATGACGTGTAAGGGAAGAAGCATCATGATTTGGGGGAGCTTTTTTTCAACAGGGACAGGACAACTGCACCGTATTGAAGAGAGGATGGATGGGGTCACGTATCACAGGATAACCTCCTTCCTTCAGTAAGAAGATGGGTCATGGCTGGGTCTTCCAGCATGACGGTGACCTGAAACACAGCCAGGGAAACTAAGGAGGCTCTATTGTATAAGAAACATGTCAAGGTCCTGGAGTGGTCTATCCAGCCTCCAAACCTGAACCCAATAGAAAATCTTTGGAGGAGCTGAAACTCCATGTTACCCAGCACCCGCTCCAAAACCTGAAAGATCTGGAGAAGATTTGGATGGAGGAGGGGAACAAAACCCCTGCTGCTGTGAAGCTAACCTGGTCAAGAACTACTGGAAATGTCTGACCTCTTTAAATGTAGACAAAGGTTTTTGCTCCAAATATTTTCTATTGTATCAGACGCTTAATTCATGAAATAAATTGCAAAATAATTTTTTTCAAATAATTTAATGTGATTTTCTGATGTTTTTTCTTTGATTCTCTCTCACAGTTGAGGTGTTCCTACCATGAAAATTACAGACCTCTCCATCACTTGTAGGCGGAAAATATACTTGTTTTTCCCCACTGTAGGTGATACAGTATCACAGTGAATTTTACTGTAACAAAACACATCACAAGGCTACACCTTTTAATATAATACCTCACATTTGAAGGACACCATCACCAGTGTGTTTTCTCTTTATTCAACAAATCACTTGACATTAGCACACTGAAGATGGCACGCTGCCGTGAACTGTGCAGGTCTGGTTTTTCTACTCCATTCTGGTATTGTCTGGTTTAAGGGCACTTCATACCTGAAGATGAGATGTTTGATATTGAACTACCAACCTAGTGCATCTATTAAATCTCCCCATTCATAATTTATGTTGCAAAAACAAGATTTGTAGGAACTGTTGAGCTGATCGGCTATTGACACCAGCAGGGACTCTTGGTGGGACTATTTACATTCACACTAGTATCCTAGTTATGACGGGATTCTTGACGTTTCCTGATGCACATGCTGCAACATATTGTTTCAGGGAAAGCCCCTATTGGGTTTATAATTAGAATCAGATGTTTTCATATGCAGCACATTGCAAGGATACTCTAAAAAAAAAGTTGGTATTAATTGGGATATTGCCAAATAAAACAAAGATTTTCTGTGCAAAATCTGAATCAGTTTTATGAAAGAGAAGGTATATGAGTTAATCATGAAATCATTTAACTGGCTAATATCTACCACTTTTAAATAACTGGCTACATGCCATGTCTCCGCATACTTGGCTGATTAAGGAAAATAAGTTGCTACTGGGTATCTCACTGTAGCCCACAATTTAGCTTTTAAAGCAGAAATACTTCATTATGTGTTCATTTTAATCATCCAAGTTCTTCTAAGCAGAGATTCTAGAGGTCAGATCTGGATTCCTGTCAAAGCATTTTCCACTGATTGTTGTCAGGTATTTGTATCAGCTCCTGATCGTTTTATGGTTTTATGTGAGCCGTACTGTAACACCACATCAACTCTTTGCTGTGTCGGAAGAAAGAACCACTTCAACAGGAACAGGAGACGAGCTCAAGGAGACCAACAACCAACGAAAATGTGTATAATCTCTCACTTTTACTCTAATTTAATTAAGTTTTCTTCCTCGGTGTGAATAACTAGACATTTGCACACATAAGCACATAATGTGTGTATACAGTATGTGTGTTCAAATCACCAGTCACATAATTAAATGTGAGTCGGAGCACTGCACAGATCTGCCTTCACAAATGTCGTTTCCAGCTGTATTCATAGACAGTTTAAAACTCTGTTTATAAAGAACACCAGCTCTAAGTACCATGTTTAATATCAGCAATATGTAACTCCTGTACACAGCAGTGTTTAGCTGAGACGCACTCTGAGGTCTGCTTAGATGAACTGTCTCCCTGTACTGTGATCCTCTACATTAATTTTATTACTAGAAATAACTAATTAGAAATATTACTAAAGATTTTTTTGTAAATTTATTATATATGTTGATGTAAAAAAAAGAAGACAATTTTGCAAAGTATCTGACTTTGACAAGATATTCACAGATAATTGATCTTAATTGACTAGGATGCTCATTTGGGAGAAAATATCTTGATTGGGACTTTCCTACTAAGTTTTCTTAATTTAATCTTTATTTGGTGAAGGGAATATGCTTTATTTTTGCTACTTAAAAAATCTGATTTGTTGTTTGTACTGTCTAATGGCTGCCCTGATTTTTTTTTAAAGATCAACATCAACCATTGAAAAAACACATTTATCTAGTAATGTGCATGTAACCACAACAGCTGTTTAATCTAATCTTCCATTTTTAATCATTAATGAACATTTTATCAATTTGCTGACGTATGTGGATACAAATCCTTTCTCACCTGAATCCTGACTCCTTATAGAAAACGTGAAACCCATCAGTCCATGTATTCAGACATCACTGAAGAACAAACCCCCTGACTGACTTGTGTTGGTTAGAAAAACCCAAACAAATTCAAACGAAACTTTCAGACATGCAAAAGACCAACATTAGTCTCAGCTCTACTGTGAACCCAATTATGATGAGCCTTTAGTTCAAGTGCAATTACCAATTTCCTTCTTCAGTACTGGGAATCACAAGCAGCCCATTAACAATTCCTCATGAACAGAGTCCCCTGCTCAACATGGTGCTCATTAAAACTGCATTGGGAAGGTGCCATTTTCACTTATTAGCTTAATTGTCAGGTCATGTAGATTGGAGGGATGACAGTGAAGGTGTCTGTGCCAAAGGACATGTTAGTTTCGGTGGGCCACTGCTGCTGCAGAGTATAGGTCATTAATTGTTGAATATGCCACATATATGGGCCACATTAAGCC